>JARLTB010000298.1:1337500-1640000 GCA_030141615.1 Unio pictorum
TAATCATTGAGAAATAAGCTCAGGTGTGTTTTCGAAAATATTACACATCGGACCGATTTTATCGCTCGGTAATTTCTGGAGTGTATAGATCATCTGACATCACATTATGAACACACGCCTTACTTCCGTTTCTATCGAAACATAAACAAAGCACGTTTTCCGTTCCATGTTAGTTATTTTATCATCCCAATCATGCCAAAAGCACATCGTGGAGGTACAAGCAAGGGCAGCGGGGTCAAATTGTGGGAATACAAATGCTGATGGGTTTTCCATGCATTCCTTCCGAAGGACCAATCACTTTATCGTAGGTGGACAGACTTTGTAAAAATCTAAAGAGCAAACTGGGATAGTCCGACTGAGTTTTCTGCCCTCTGCTCCTTTCATTTCACACCCGAATGCTTCTCTTTTACGTATATACTTGAGGTTGAGCTTATGTGTAGGGCACCAAAGAAAGTCAAACTTGATGATGATGTCCCGTCTATCCACTGTGTGGAGGAAACTGACAACCAAACCAAGGTAAACAAAGGTATAATAACCTTCAACACCAAAGCATCAGCTGTGTAGACTTCAAATGTTGTCACCATCATCAGAAGTTACTTGTCAAGTGTCACCGCCAAAGAAAATAAGAAGGGGCTATTCAAAGAGAGAAGCAGCAATGGTGAGTTTTTAATGACAAGTACCATATTATTATATCTATGATATTCAACAAATCAGTCACCACATTTCCATGTGTACCCTAAATCAGTCACCACATCATTTCCATGTGTATCCTGTAGAACGTTTTCGTAATTTCCAAAATAATGCAGTAAACATCCAATCAATCAAGAACTGATATATAAACATTTGGTAAATATAATATAAACATTTGATAAATATTGTCACAATTTTCATGATGCCTTCAATTTTGACCATTTGAATAGAGAAATCTTTCTTCTGGTTGATTTAGAAGACCTACATATATATTTAATTGTCAGACTAATGTGTGCATCAGATTAAATATAGATATTTACAAACATGATGAGGTTTATTCCCATCCCCAATTAATAAAAAATCTACAAAACAAAATGCAATGTTGGTGGTTCTTCCCAGGGTTCTTCCTCCAACAGTTATACTGGCTGCCATGTATCGCCTATATTGTGCTGAAAAATGGCGTTAAACACTAGAACAACAACAACAACCATATGGAGTAGAAATTTTACAATATTGTATACCTCAAAATTATCTTTGTAATGGAAACACAATATTTAAACTCCCAATGTAGATGACAGTACATTTAAAAAATAATGATATTTGGTATGCAAAAGCACATTGGGGTCTTACGAAGTACATGTCATATAGGCATGTGACTCACTAACTTTATTGGTCTAGTAAATTATTGAATTTCGATATATTTTTGTTAGTGCACATTTTAATTTTCATGTAAGATAGCATAAAAGCAAGCTAAGATAAATATATTTTATAACTCATAGGATCTAAAGTATTGTAAAAGCTTTAAGAGATTGTGACCAGCAAAAATACTGTTTTAGGTTTTGCAGTGTTTTATATATAGTCCAATATATTCATCTTCAAATTAAATCAGATATCAAGATCTGATTTTTTGATATCCTGCAATGTAACATTGTATAACAGTTGTTAGTGTTTTGGAATGTTTGCAAATAAAGTATTTTGTTTTTGATAGAATTAAGTATTATATTTTGCATCTTTTTTTTCTTTAATTTACAGATTATGTTGAAAGTCTGATGAAAACAGCATTCAGAATTGGACAGGTAAATGATGAAGGAGTCAAATTTTGGATAGATGTACCACCACCTATGTGTAGTCTGTATGAGAAGCCTGATAAGGATATTGCTACTCAAAATCTTCTTAGAAGGTTTAATTGCTGTCAACCTAATGAAAGCATGTGTAGTTCAGGTTTTGATCAGGAAAGGCAGTGCGAATCCTCTGAACAGCACATGATAGAATGATGACCCTAACTTCCTTGCCCATGAAGTGCTAACATCACCGAACAAATTGTCTATATGCCGTATACAGATGTCTTCTGAAATAATAATTTGAAAAGTAAGTTGAGATAAATTACGCTTTGTGCATTAGATCAAATTAGGAAATCAAAAGTTTTTGTAGATATTGTTATTGGTCCAGTGTGAATTACCGTTATTTTTTATACAAATAAGGTTATATGATTCCAAAATAATCTGTGCATGCATATATATATATATATATATATATATATATATATATATATATATATTAACCATTTTATTTTCTGACACAAAAACTGAAATAAAACAATATTTGAACATGTAAATGTTTTTTTTTTTGGCATGACTTATCACTATCACTGTGGTATAAAGGTTAGACGGTGTAGGTCTCAAAAAGAGGGGTTCAATCAATGAAGGTGGCATAAAATGTCTGGAAAAAGTGGTTTATTTATTTTCTGTATTAATAGTCCCAATACTATGCTGTCATACATAGATCATGAAAACAAAAGAACATGAAAAATTACTCAGACATTTTACTTACTCATTTACTTGTACTGGCCATTCTCCAAATTGTTGTCTATACTGGTAGTATACAATTATTAAAGCATGGATGTCGAGACAAACTGAACTGAACAATGGATGGTGTGTTATACATTGTATGCCTGGTATTCATTGCAGACACTTTTGACCTTCTCTATGTCACAACAATATACACATTCCCTTGCTGTGAGCATTACCAAACAATGTCCACAATTACACCCAAAATAAGAGCTTTCTTTAATGCATTGTGCTGTGCTTATCAAATTTATTCCTATATTTATGAACACATCAATATCACAGTACAATGACGCAAACTGACTAATGTCAGGAACAGGTAAAACATTTAGTACAGCCCTGTAAAATTAAATTAGAGATGAATGAAAATAGAAGTTGCAAGTAGATGACTACCACATAAAAAAGGGTTTATTTCATAGTTTATAACATACACTATTTGCATACATAAAAGAAATTAGAAATTTTAACTTATAATACAGTGTACAAAATATGAATTAAATTTCGCTATCATGTATCAGTAAATATGCCTATTCAACAGTTGTGCAAAAGACGACATCCTCTCCTGGGAATCTTAAGTATTTCTAAATCGTATCAATTTTGTCACAGGTTTTCGATGCTTACAACTGTTATCCAATGTACTTTTTACTTATCAACATATAAATACGTCTCTACCCATGAAATGCAATCCACTTTTACATCATTTATTACAAGTGAGAAACATTCATTTGTAAACGAATATGATACTGTGGAACACTACTGCAAATATCGTCGGATACATACATTTATCGCAACTTAGGCCGTAGACATATTCAGAAAACAATTTCCATGAACTGTCCGTCAATCTATCTCGTCTTTCTTTTTCGTAATCTTCATCTGCAGCTTCGGATTTGTCGGTATTGCAAACATAGGGTTCAAACTGGTTTGGATTAATTTGGGTGCCAGCAGCAGCTTGTACACCATTATCATAATATTCTGAGCTTACTAAATCGCTCTGGCTAGCTGCATTGCATTTTAATGAAAATAGCCAAAGAGATCAAGCGAGCACTAAGAATAGGAGGGCCAGATATAAAATAGTGTATCCAAAGTACAAGAATGGAGAATACACTGTCAGGAAAATCCTAGTTGACTCAACATATAGTAAAAATATGCATTAGTAATTAATGAACAGAAAGGAATATATCACTTAGAGATATAAATACTGTTGTACCAAGTGTAAGTACCTATATTATTTTTATAATAATAGTAATATAATATAAACAGTAAAGGCAAAATATTTGTTAAAGTTGACACACCTTTAATTTTAAAGATCACGATTTCGCCCTATGTTAAAATAATAAAAACATGCAAACTATTGTAAAGACAAATACTTTTAATTCATGTATTAACTTCAACATAATGTTGCAGTTTTTGGTTTGTACAATACATTGCATATTAAATTTTCTTTAATTTACAGATTATGTTGAAAGTCTGATGAAAAAAGCATTCAGAATTGGACAGGTAAATGATGAAGGAGTCAAAAACTTTGGGTAGATGTACCACCACCTATGTGCAATCTGTATGAGAAGCCTGATAAGGATATTGCTACTCAAAATCTTCTTAGAAGGTTTAATCACTGTCAATCTCATGAAAGCATGTGGTTCAGGTTTTGATCAGGAAAGGCAGTGTGGATCCTCTGAACAGCACATGATGGAATGATGACCCTCACTTCCTTGCCCAAGAAGTGCCAACATCACCGAACAAATTGTCTGTATGCTGTATACAGATGTCTTCTGAAATAATAATTTGAAAACTAAGTTGAGATAATTTTGCTTTGTGCATTAGATCAAATTAGGAAATCAAAAGTTTTAGTAGATATTGTTATTGGTCCAGTGTGATTTATCATTATTTTTTATACCAATAAAGTTATATGATTCCAAAATAATAAAATAACCATTATATTTTCTGACACAAAACTGAAATAAAACAATATATATAGTATGGTATAAAGGTTAGACGGTGTAGGTCTCAAAAAGAGGGGTTCAATCAATGAAGATTACATAAAATGACTGGAAAAAAGTGGTTTATTCATTTTCTATATTAATAATCCCAATACTATGCTGTCATGTATAGATCATGAAAATAAAAGAACATGAAAAATTACTCAGACATTTTACTTACTCATTTCCTTGTTCTGGACGTTCTCCAAATTGTTGTCTATACTGGTAGTATACAACTATTAAAGCATGGATGTCGAGACAAACTGGACTGAACAATGGATGGTGTGTTATACATTGTATGCCTGGTATTCATTGCAGACACTTTTGACCTCTATGTCACAACAATATACACATTCCCTTGCTGTGGGCATTACCAAACAATGTCCACAATTACACCTAAAATAAGAGCTTTCTTTAATGCATTGTGCTGTGCTTATCAAATTTATTCCTATATTTATGAACGCATCAACATCACAGTACAATGACGCACTCTAATTAATGTCAGGAACAGGTAAAACATTTAGTACAGCCCTGTAAAATTAAATTTGAGATGACAGAAAATAGAAGTTGCAAGTAGATGACTACCACATAAAAAAGGTTTATTTCATAGTTTATAACATACACTATTTGCATACATAAAAGAATTTAGAAATTTTAACTTATAGTGTACAAAATATGAATTCAATTTTGCTATCATGTATCAGTAAATATCATGCCTATTTCAACAGTTGTGCAATACATCCTCTCCTAGGAATCTTAAGTACTTCTAAATTGTATCAATTTTTTCAATGGTTTTCGAAACTTACAACTGTTATCTAATGTACCTTTTACTTATCAACGTATAAATACGTGTGTATGTGTGTATCCATGAAATGCAATACACTTTTACATCCTTTATTACAGGTGAGAAACATTCATTTGTAACGAATACTGTGGAACACTACTGCAAATATCGTCTGATACATATATTTATCGTAACTTAGGCCGTAGACATATTCAGAAAACAATTTCCATGAACTGGCCGTCAGTCTATCTCGTCTTTCTTCTTCGTAATCTTCATCTGCAGCTTCGGATTCGTCGGTATTGGAAACATACTCAGTAGGGTTCAAACTGGTTCTGATCAATTTGGGTGCCGGCAGCCGCTTGTACACCATTATCATATTCTGAGCTTATTAAATCACCATCTTCGAATGTCTAAGACTCGCAGGATAGTTACAATTCACTTCCTTCAAAATCGCAACTTTCGTGTTGAGGTTCTGAAGACTTTTTCTTAATGTGACGATACCGACTCAGCCATTGTTTACAACAAGTGTTCATAATGTGACTTCACGCTTCGCTTTCACTAAATACCGGAAGTGGTCTGCAGTTGCGTTCGGTTATTATCATAAACAGGTGCAAATGCGATATTAGATCGGCTCCCATGCAGTTATTATTTAAAATTTTTCAATCGGATTTTTTACATTTGTATTTGGAATATTTATTCTCATTAACCAAGAAATAAACTAAATAAGTGTGGATACACTGTTATGGTACATTAAGGCGTCAGATGGCAGCTTTCGTTTTCCAAAGGTTAAGACCAAACTACTTTCTCTTCTATCAATGCGGGTGGTTTGGAGGAAGGGGCATGGAGTGGGTTGTCTGGGCAAAACAATAATGATTATATAAAACTACACTTGCATCCCAAATTTGGAATCAATACTTAATGGTATCAAGATAAAAAAATTAAATATTTATTTGTATAATGAGAATTTTAATATTATTATATGTTTAATTAATTAATTCAATTAAATAATTTTAAGTATTTTTAAAAACAACACAGCAGCACAATACAATTTGTATCATGTTGAGACAAGTAACGTGCCTTTCCAAAAAACACACAATGAATATGATTTATGTAAAATAATATATCATTATCAATGTAAAATTTTTAAAGTTGTGTCATAGCAAGAAATTATAACATTACTCCAGCCAAACTTAAGTTTATGCCACCACCACCACCCCCCGGAAAAGGTTGTTTGATGGTAGGTTTAGCTCCAACTCCCAGTTTTGAGGGTTGGTTTTGTGGCTGCTAAGCCGCTTTGTGGAAGGTATCAATTGCAAGTAGATTTATTGTTAGGTGACAGTCGGAAATTTCAAATATTGTACAAATTATCAGCCTCACCCCCTCATAGAAGATGGTTGTGTGTGTGCGCGTGCGTGTGTGTGTGTGTGTGTGTGTGTGTGATTTGGATTTTTAACGAAGTTGTAACATTTTTTCAGTAATATCGCTATGATGTCTGCAGTGTGGCAGTTTACAGTGATGTTTAGCATTGGGGTATCATGCCGCAAACACTTAGCATGATGTCTCACGCTGTCACATTATCCTGACACCAGGCCAACCAGTCCTAACACTAGTCACTTAATGCCGAGTGTCTAGTGAGGCAGCTGTATCTACCAATTGTTTATGAATTTGGTATAAAGATGTTGGCGTTGTGTTTAATGCTTGTCAGAATCTGGATTGTCACGAACGATACATCAGTATCAATGTACACTTGATCATGGAATCAATTACAGATCTAATTTTCCGCTGATGTAATCACAAAAACACTTATTTCACAGAATATCGTCATCCCATCCCTCTTTAATATATAAAAGATGATATTTTGGTCTAATAGCTTTGCAAATGAAGGCTGTCATCTATCGCCTTACGTCAATTCCGAAGTAAAAAGTATCAAGGGATTGACGGCAATTGATATTTGTTACATGATGCTGTTGGAATGTTCAATATTGGACCAAATATCGTCAAATTCACCCCCTCTTGGAGTGGGGTTCAACCAGACAACAATAAAGGATATCCAGAAAACCCACTTCACGCCCCTTCCCCCTAACTTCTTTAAAGAATGACACTATACTACACTTATCGATTTTTTAGGCATTATGTGGTTATGTGTGTGAGAGTGTGTCCCAAGGTGTATGTGAGCATTTTTCATGATAATGGTTTTGTGATGCATGTCTATATAAGCCCTGTGAAAGTTTTACTTAAAACAAGATTTAACAATGGATAATCAAATTAAAATTTTGTCAATGAACGTTAGGGGTCTACATAGTTCTGATCTCAAAAGAAGAGATATTTTCTGCTGGGTCAAACAAAAGAAAGCATCTATTATATGTTTACAAGAGACACATAGTACAGTTGAGACTGAGAAGTATTGGGAGGCTGAATGGGGATATAAGTGTGTTTTTAGCCATAAATCTAGCAGTAGTGCTGGTGTTGCTATCCTGTTTAGAAATAATTTTGAATTTCTTATTCTTAGAAACAGATGTGATTGTCAGGGCAGATACATTCTCTTAGATTTATTAGTTCATGGACAGAGATTCACACTAGTGAATCTATATGGTCATAATGATGATAATGCTGAGTTTTTTAAAACTTTGAAAGAGGATATTATAAATTTTGAAAATTCCTCTGTTATTATTTGTGGTGACTGGAATGTTGTTCAGGACATGGAGCTTGACTCTTATAATATCTTGCATGATAAACACTCCATGGCCCTAGCAGTAGTCCAGGACATCAAGAATCAACTAGATTTACTGGATCCTTGGAGAACAGTCAATCCTGACAGTAGAGTATTTACTTGGCATCAGGCAAGCCCTGTGAAACAGAGTAGACTGGACTATTTTTTAATCTCTGAGGACATGTTTTCAAATTGTATAGACGCCTCTATTATTCCTGGCTATAAAACAGATCATTCAGCAATAACACTCAAATTGTCTATATCTGCAGCACCGAGAGGTCCTGGATACTGGAAATTCAATTCAAAGCTATTAAAGCAAAATGAATATATTAAATTGGTAAAAAAATGTATAACTAGCACAGTAGAAGAATATTATTGTGAAGGTGATAAGAAAAACCCACTTCAGGTGAAACTAACATGTAATGATCAATTGTTTTTTGAAATCCTTAAAATGATAATAAGATCAGAATCTATTATGTATTCACAAGCTAAAGCAAAACAGGAAAAACAAAATCTCAGGAAAATGGAAGCTGAAATAAATACCTTACATGCTTTAGTTAGGAAAAAAGAGGTGGAAGGTATAATGTTAAGATCTAAGGCACGATGGTATGAATCTGGTGAAAAAAATTCTAAATATTTTCTTAATCTCGAAAAGAGAAATTACACAAACAAAACAATAAAAGAGTTAACTAAGGAAGATGGAACAAGGGTAACAGATTCAAAAGAAATATTAAATCAACAGAAAGACTTTTATGAAAAATTATACCAAAGTAAAAACAAATGTAACTTTCAAACGCTTAACCACTTTTTTAACCATGATAAAAACTCTCAGATTTTGAAAGAAGTTCATGTGAAGGTAAGTTAACGTTTGAGGAATGTGGTTTAGCACTAAAAAATATGAAAAATGAAACTAGCCCTGGTTCTGATGGATTTACGGTAGAATTTTACAAATTCTTTTGGAAAGACCTAGGCGGTTTTCTCTTTAGGTCTCTAAATACTGGATATGATATGAATCATTTTTCAGAATTTCAGTCTCAGGGGATCATAACGTGCCTTCCAAAAGAAGATAAAGACAGGAAATTTATAAAAAATTGGAGACCAATCTCTCTACTAAATGTGGATTACAAGATTGCTTCAGCGTCAATTGCTAATAGGGTCAAAAAAGTACTCCCGTTTATCATCAGTGACACCCAAAAGGGTTTTATGAAAGGGAGATTCATTGGTGAAAATACAAGATTGTTGTATGACCTGATGCAATACCTTGAGGAAAAAAATGAATTTGGTCTTCTCCTATTGATAGACTTTGAAAAAGCGTTTGACTCAGTTGAATGGGACTTTCTAGAAGCTGCTCTGAAGTCTTTTAACTTTGGAGAATCAATTTGTCACTGGTTCAGGCTATTTTGCAATAAATCAAAAAGTTGTGTTATTAATAATGGACATTTATCCCCATTCTTTAATTTGGAGAGAGGTTGTCGCCAGGGAGACCCCTTATCACCCTATTTTTTTATAATAGGAATTGAACTTCTTGCAACAGAACTAAAGAAAAACACAGATGTTACAGGCATTTTTTATAATGAAATGGAGTTTAAAATAGGGCAGTACGCTGATGATGCTTTTCTATTATTAGATGGTTCTCATTTGTCCTTGAGGACAACCATGCAGATTTTAAATGATTTTGCTTTGGTGTCAGGTCTGCACTGCAATGTTTTGAAATCGAAAGCAATTTGGATTGGAAACAAAAAATATTCTAATGAAAAAATATGTCCAGAAATTGATATTAACTGGTCAATGTCTAATTTTAGATTGCTGGGAGTATATTTCTCTTTGAACTTGGAGGATATGGTAGAGCTTAATAATTCGATGAAGTTAAAGGAAGTTAAGAAACTGCTTGGCTGGTAGAGTAGAAGAAATTTATCCATTATTGGAAAAATTACTTTGATAAAGTCCTTGCTTTTGCCTAAATTCATTCATCTTTTTGCAGCTTTGCCAAATCCTCCACCCCATATAGAAAAGGAACTGAATACATTATTTTTCCAGTTTATTTGGGGCAGTAAAACTGAGAGAGTTAAACGAGACACACTTATAGCTTCTTTTGAGGAAGGGGGGTTAAATATGATTCACTTGCATTCATTTGTGTGTTATATAAAACTTACCTGGATTAGGCGCCTCTTAATAAACGAAGATGGCTTATGGCAAAAACTGGTTTCTGAACAAATATTTGGAAAATTTGGAGGTATGCTGTTACTTTCATTAGGAAAAACTAAACTAAAAGTAATCTCTAAATTAATTAAAAATATTTTTTGGCGTGATGTTATTTATGCGTTATCTCAATGGAAAAATGAACCATCTACTGTCAATGAATACTTGTCTCAAGATATTCTTAATTTAGTGACTGTAGATAATTTTAAATCATACACAAGGTGGAGAACAAATGGTATTATAATTATTAAACATCTTTTTGATGCACAAGGGTCTCTATTAAGTTTTGATGAAATAAAACAAAAAACAAAAACAAATAATTTCATACAGTACTTTGCTCTTATTTCAAAGATCTCTGTGATGTGGAAAAAGAAAATTAAAACTTTCTATGAAAGTGGAAATAGTTTTCTTGTAGCTTTGGACAAAACATCTCTCCTTAGGGTAAGAGCAAAGAATAAATTTATCTATAAAGACCTGATAAGAACCAAAATAATAAAGCCAAATGGTAAACAGGAAACTTGGTCCAGACAACTAGAGTGTGCGATTGGTACAAATGAATGGACCAACTCTTTTGTTTCGGCTAGATTTTGTACAAAAGACACAAAACTGATTAGCTTTAACTTTAGATTTCTCCACAGAAATATTACCACAAACCAGTTTCTAAAAAAGATTAATTTAAGTGATAATGATAAATGTACCTTTTGTAATGAGGGAATAGAAGAAATTGAGCACTTATTTTATGACTGTTTAGTTACTGAAAACTTTTGGAAACTGTTGGTAGAATGGATCCAAACTTATGACCCAAATTTTCGAATTACACGAAAAGATGTCTTTATAGGAAATAACAACTTTGACGATCTTATTAACTTCCTAATTTTGCTTGCAAAATATGTTATATACAGATCACGTTGTGCATCAAAAAGCCCAAATCTTGCCTATTATAAAAATTTTGTTTTATCATATAAAACGCTGGAAAAATATGTCGCCAAAGTGAATAACAGCAGTGACGAGTTTAAAAGAAAGTGGACCCTATTATCAACTTTTGGTACATGAATTATTATTATTATTATTACTATTTTTACTTTTAAAATTTATATATTTATTATTATTATTATTTTTTTTTTTTTAAATGCAATTTCATGCATCTTGGGGTTTGTATGCGAGTATGACTTTGTGTACAATAATTGTGATTGTAAGTAAGTGTCTGTGTGTGTATGTGTGTGTGTGTGTTGTGTAGGGAACACATGTAGAGATCAGGACACAAAAGAATTTAAGATCATGCCCCATACGCCAGGTCAGGTGGTGATGTAGGGGAATATGTAAAATCCTGATACCTTGTGTTCAATAAAAAAAAAAAAAAAAAAAAAAAATTCTTTAAAGAGATAGCATTTGGTCTTAATATTTGGCAAACAAAAGTTGTCATTCGTCGCCTTCAATCAATTCTTATGTAAAAGGTATCAAGGAATTGATTGGAAATGGAATTTTTTTACAAACTACGTGATGCAATACGAATGCACAATATTGAACCAAATATTTTCACATTAACCAACTCGTGGAAAAGGGTTGCTATTTCGATCCTAATAATTTGGTACAAAACAGTCTTTACCCTCGTCCCCTTTGTGAAAGAAGGATGATATTTTCGTATTAATCTTTGGCTATTTATAGGCTGTCATACATTACCTGATATCAATTTCGATGTGAATATTATCAACGAATCGTTTGAAAAATGAATTTGTGAGATGACGCAGTGTAAAATGTGTAACAGTAAGAAAATATCGATGCGCGTACGCTTTTCCTTCATCTTAGCCTACTAGTAAAAATATTTGTAAAAAATATTATATGACGAATTGTTGGTTAAGCTTGAACACCACATAACGAATGCTATAGTTCAACTAAAAATATTTATAAAGTACACAATGTTTCACTAAGAAAGAGAATATTAAAGAGGAAAAAATATGCCGCTGTTAGATTAACTTGATCTCTCCGTATAAGGCAATCTGTTTTGATCACGTGACAATATGGCGTCGGCGTTCGCATGACGTAGTATAGCGGAGTGCAACGGAAGGAGCATGCTAAGCAGGGAACCAGTTTGGTGTACAGGATCAAAGTAGAGAACCAGTCAACACATTGATAAGACTATGAAAAGGTCACAGAAACGTGCGCGTTCACACGCTATATATTTCAAAGCTCATTCAGACGTTTATAGTGAAATTGATAAGAATCAGAAGAAAAAAACATGTTTCTAGCATTGATCGTAACTCTCTGTGTGCTTTCTTGTGAAGGTAAGTAATAAATATATTATCTATAACTTTTCAAGGCTTATGAGGAAGTTAAAAATGTCATGTCTGTAAATATAGAAGATGACATGACCTGATCTGTGACTTGCTCTGTAAATCCTTGGATTAGAGCTAAAATATACCTATAGCCCGACGCCTTATGCTCAATAATCCAGTCCCCCTCCTGTCATCCGTATGTGGTGCCTGTCAATCTAGTCAAAATAAAACAGAATTTACCCGAGAAAAATTCTATCACGCTGATGAAACTCGGAACTTTGCTATGCAGAATTGGAACAACAAAGTGCGAGCAGTACTCGCTATTAATGAGTGAAGGTATTCCCACTAACTCGGCACGACATCAACAGAATGGTCATACAGGGACGAGATGCTAAGCCAACAGATATACTCTCCATTCCTTTAAAAAGAGGAGACAGTTTCTGCCAAAAACAACGATAACAGCCTCGGGATTGATAACGATTGAATAATGTCGATTTAAGAAAATCAAAACAACAACTAAGCAAATCAGGCAACATAAAACACTAACAGAATGATTTAAACAACAATTTAGGCATAACAACACCGCTTTCAGTAATAACATGTAAGAAAGAAACTTGGTGATACATCATTGAACGTAAATTGAGTCCAAAACAGAGAAGAAGGCTCATGATTTCTACAGATTAGGATCTAGTACTACTACTGGAAGTTCACGCTATAGGTATACAAAAAAATCTACAAATTTAGATGATGGCCGTGCTGTCATTGACTGAATCCTTGTTGTTAGTGTAGTACCTAAAGGGAGTGTTTTTGGACCCATCCTCTTCCTTGCCTTCATCAATGATGTACCTGGGAGTGTCAAATACAACACAATTCTTTTATTCAGAGTTGGGTGGAACCCACATAATAAAGACCTAATAAATAAGATTTAGATGGTTCAAATTAGAGCTGCTAGATTCAACACAAATATATACCATAATACTAGCAATGTAAGTGCAATGTTGAACTATCTCCAGTTACAATATAGCGAACAACTTAGTGGACATACTTGCGGACAAATACCTAACCATATCATATAGCCAAACTAGGACAAACCACATGAAAAAGTCCCAGTTAAAGTCCGCATCGACAATCGTGTCAAGTTCAGCCTCTTCCCATGCAGAATAGAGACTTGAAACAAATTAACATCAATAATTGCAGAAGATCCTGACATAGTATCCACAAGAAGGAGCTTTCTAAAATCATATTTTAATGAACTAGTCAGCCACACATAAGACCTAGTGATTTTCAGGGCTTTGCCGGCTGAGGTTCCATATCTCATTGTCGCAACGGTTCCTGGATTGGTCTGAGTATGAAGGGACAAAAACGTACACTGACACTCTTTTACTTATTTCTGCCTTTCCTATCTTTACTCTTCTGACCGTCCTATCACTTCCAACATACTTTATCTTTGAACATGCACCAGCCGTTGCAAAATAGTCCATTGTGACTGTGTCTGCCTATTTATATATATATTAATATATATATATATATATATATATATATATATATATATATATATATATATATATATATATATATAGAGAGAGAGAGAGAGAGAGAGAGAGAGAGAGAGAGAGAGAGAGAGAGAGAGAGAGAGAGAGATTAGTAGGTAAATAACAGTAAAATAATTGAAAGTTGGGTGGGGATTCTTTACTATGCAGACATTCCAAAAGTTAGCCTGGGAAATAATGCCCACAAAACAAGGATTTATAGGAAACTGGTACACATCATAATCAACGGTGGCACATACGGAATGTAAATGTCACCAGGATATTGAAAGAAAAAGAGAATGTCTGAGGAAATGAACGGAATGTTTACAATAATTTACCATACAAATTTGTATCATTGGACAGACTTTATTTGGATAGACACATAAGTAGATAGTCTATGTGTTATGATCAGGCGTTAGAAAACTTGAAAGAGTTTTTATTTTAAAATAAATGGATAATTCATATTTACAGAATACTAAGATAAGGTGGAATTATACTCATACTGTAGTTATTATAATAGACACCCCAGGTGCAGCACAATTTCCATTGGTAGAGGGATGCGTTGAACGCCGTACATCATTGTTTGACTGAAAACTTAAGTTGTTTTAATTTTTTTAACGGTCGCTAATTACGCATGTACTGTTTTAATTATTTGGACATACCATAATGGATATATCCAAATCTATAATCTTGATACGGAAGGAATTCTTTCTTTGTGTTAAATGGGGGAGGGGTATTTATTAGACGGTGGCTTCTATTAGAATAACAACCATTGGCATACTTCTAACTAAGGTAAGTCGATCAGATAAATATAACATATTAGAAAATGGATCAACAGGTATAGAATCCTACACAATTTTAAAAGGAAATATTTCAGACCATAATACAGTTACAACAATGATAAAACTGAAAAGGGATACTGAAAGTTTGTTAATTCTATTTTGGAGGAAGAGGAGTACAAAGGGAAAATAATTACCCTATTAGGAAACTGTATACATAAGGAAATAAGAAACATGGTGAAGGAGTGAGAAGAATTAATGCTAAAAAAAGACAGACCTATCAAACAAGGCCAGATAACGAGAATTGAAACTAAGAACATGCTAAATGATAATAGCGTACAAAATTAAGAAAACGGCCAAAGAACAAGTAAAGCAAAGATTGCTAGATACAGTGAACTAATGTATGGGCGGGAAAATTCACATACATGTATACCAAAGCAAGGGTATTATACAGTAGACTAGAACTTGGAAGGGGAAAGGATAACAAAATGAAAAGACCGGAAAACGCACAACAATAACTACACAGAGAAAATAATGAGGGACAGTTGACAAGAACTTGGAAGGGGTTAAGGATAACAAAATGAAAAGCCGGAAAAAGAACTATCTACACAGAGAAACTAATGAGGGAAATACACATCAGCTATAAAGATAAGCTATATACCACACAACATATCCCGCACAAAGAGATATATAAATATTGCGGAGTACAGCATTTATTCAAATTACCGATGATTAAAAACATAACTGACAAATTCGTCTCAGCAGAAGAAATGTGAGGGGCAATAACACAACTTGAGAAAGGGAAGACACCAGGATCGAACTGTATAAACTCTGAAGTTTATATTAAATTCAGAAGCAGTTACTCTGTATAACAAAATAAACAATGAAACGACGCGAACGATGAAAGATGGGGTCATCATAATCATCTATTAAAGGAAATTGGAAAGCGAAGAATTAAAAACTGTCGTCCAAAACACTACTAAATACGAATTAAAAAAGACTAAGATGCTATCAAACAGACTAAAACACATACGGAGAACTAATTAAAATTAATCAAAGCTGTAGAGGTGGGGATAAAATAAAATTATTAACACATTAACCATATAATACATTATATACAGTGTGAAAGATAAAACGGGGTAATGCTACTGTTTGATGAAGAGAAAGATTTTGATCGAATTGAATATTGATTTATTTATTGATCACATTTTACAAAGATAAGGCGTTGGAATATATCTGCCAGTGGGTTAAAATATTGTATATAAAGATTACCTTTAAAGTTCTGATAAATGGAACAAAAAAAAAAGTAAAACCTTCAAAATAGAGCTTTCAGTCAGACAGGGTTGATCTATGTCTGTACAATTGTATGTCATGGCGATAGACATTATAGTACCAAACTAAACAGCAAGAGAAGCAGCACAAGATATAGCCCAGTCCGATAATACTATTTACCTCCCTTAAAGCGTAATTGCAGAGTTATCATTCTTGCAATAAGCGCACATTAGTCACTTCGGGGAGCATTGGATTTCAGGATTTAAAATCATTACTTGATGCATAATTCATAATTGTCAAACCAATCAATGTCTGTGTCAGTTGGTTACTTTTATAAGAAAATAAAAATAAAAAGAATTGAAATAGTATTTTCAGATTTTGTATACTGTTCAATGTATGTTCCCTTAAATTGTGATTTCTAGAATAAATCTATATGTACATTGTATTAAAAACCATTAATAAGAAGAATCTGTTCTGACATGTGGTTACTATCTTTTATAATTTTTCATGATTATTTCCACAATAATCTGACAAAGTTCATACTAATTGATACTTTTAATGTAAGCATCTATTTATATAAAATTATACAATCTGAAAATTTTAGTCTTGATTTGGACTTTTGTGCTCAGGAGATTGATAATTATATTATTACCCTTGGTTGCGGCTGAGAAAGCATGCAACTCGTATTGCCCCCACACCCCACCCTCATTCACTATCGATGTATGCCAGGTGTTCCTGTATTCAATGATTAGACGGGTTTGGGGATATCTTGTTCTAAATTTATTAGACATTGTTCTTTCAACCACTGACGTGGTTAGCCAGGTTAATAGAGGTGACAACTTTACATAAAGGTAATCTATCCATTTATTTATGATAATTGAGCATGATGGCTTAGAGATGTGAAATCCAGCAGCGATATTTCCAACAAGAAGTCCCAGACGTAACCGCATCAAGATTAAAGATAGAACTAAATCAGGTGGTATATTTCCATTTCTCGCGGCTATTTTGGACCTAAACTTCCTCCTCGCACACATTGTGAGTGATATCCGCAACATTTGTTTCTGCAGGATTTGTTACGGGGAGTTGGAAACCCTATCATCAGCCATTGGCAACGATTCATTATATGTTGTCATGGAAAATGAGGGAGTCTCAGGTTGTTACTCGAACAGTCTTTATTCACACACCTTCCCAGTACACGTCAATAACTTTCTATATTGTATCGCGGCGCCCCCTATCCAGGGAGCAGTCCCTATCTAATGTTGCAACTACTAAGGGGAGCAGTTATTAGTTAGAACTAGCAAGTAAACTACAATATTTCACATACATAATATCTTTTATTTAAACACTTGTCTTAATTATAGTATGGAGGAGTTCGAGAGCTTATCGAAAATCAAGCCTCGGAAAACTTTGAAATTTAATCTCGATATAATCTATGTCGACTTACCAATAAAAACTCTAGCGAGGGATGAAAAGTCATCGATAGAATTCATGATGCTAAAAACGAATTTAAGAAAGATGGCGCATCTCACACCTGGCCTACATTTAAAATAAGTGATAATGTTGATGCTACGATGCACTAATTGTACGAGCAGCGAGTATAATCGCGTATCGCGATAATCAAAAGTATTTTGTCAGAGTGAAATTTATTATACTAGCAGAAACAGGAAATTGGATTATTCGTGATAATACGACCCTGTCTTCGCGAGAAAATAAAACGTCATTGTGAGTCAAAGTTCCAGACCAGGAATATTGGCTTGGATTGATTAACCGTATTATGAGCGATTGTATCATGTGACCGTGGTTATTTATGGAATTTATCCGATAAATGAAAAGCCAATTATTGATAATCTGAAACGGATGAAATTTTAAAATTTAACTTGTGTCGCTGAGCGAGTAACAGAACATTTTACAAATGCGATGAGTGAAATTGGTATGACATATCTAAAAAGTAAAAAAAAATAAACGAGTTGGCTGAATCGGTTAAGGCTACCGGTGCTACAATAAAAGATGTATCCGAGTTAGAATCAACATTAATATTCACAAGAATCGTAAAAACAATAACAGGGAAGTATTATACGAATCAAAATATAAATCAAAAGGAGCTCCAATAAATATCATTGATCATAATGCTCAGCCGTGGACTAAAGCAGTAACAGTATTTCCACGAGATCGAATTGTAAGATATTACCCAGAGAACTCTGGGCGGAAAATGTTTGAATTGATTTACGAGTTAAGTAAAAAACGATCCTGTATCAGTTGTGGTTATTTCAGAGTTTTGAAGACAAAGAAAGTAAATTTGATCAATTTGCACGACCTAACGGTGAAATATATCGTACATAATCTTTTCATGAAAAATTGAGAAAACTCGCTGAGAAACTTTCAAAGGGTAACACCGAGCAATTACTAACAAACTGTTTTACAGTCCGGTCAGTTGCAGCTCACTTTGCTGGAGAGTGAAATCTGTGGAAGCCGACACGATTTGAATTTCTCGAGGATGTACAAGCTAATTCCTGTGAATACGGACACAGCGCAATATGGAATACAAATACGATTCTAAAATGTTAATTCGATTGATATGGTTGCGTGTTATCCAGGAAGTTTTCTCGGGTATGGAGAATGTGCTGGGTATTTTAAGTGATTTGGACATCACACTTACGAGGTGACACATGTACGATAAATGGACCACAACCCGATTTTGATCTTACCGGATTCACTCTTTTAATCTCGTTCGAGTTTGCTAAAGGACTCCATCCGATTAGTTATGTATTAATTTGGTTGACATTTATCTGAAAAAATACTGGGCCCCAATTGTGTTATTACGATATATGATTGATTGTAAAATACTGATAGCGCTGATTGTCGGTGAGGCAATTAAATCATATTTTAAAAAAACAGACCGAGGTTTGGTTACCTCAACCTGATGATGATAGTCTGGATAAAATTATTAAAGATTTCATGGAAAATTTTCCTGGTCTCGCCGAAGACTATACTTTTAAGCAATCTAAGGAGATCTTTTCGTGTAGATGTGAAATTAATGTTAGGATCTCGGTAGAAGAATAATATAAACTTTACTCAAGGCGGAACATATGATCACAAGCTGCATTATGCACGACTTATTCTAGATGACGCTGAATACGATTTTATAATCGTAGATGACACAGCTAAAAATATACTTGTCAGTCGAGAAAATGCTTGTCTCCCGGAACACGGTTTGGTACAATTGTTAGTTACATCGATGGCGAATCTCCTCAATATGCACATTAAGATCATCTATGCTGGATTATGTTTTTTTTAAAACCTGCTATCGATGATAAATAAATTCCCTGACACCGCAGTCAGAATCGCCACGGACTTATTTTATACAGACAGCAAATATATAGAAGCAGTGGTTCGTTTTTCACATTCTGATGCGCCGTGGGGTTCATGGAGAATCAAACAGGAAATGTTACATGATTATTCTAAATCCGCATATGTTACGGTTGAAGATAAGTACCTGAAAAATAATCAAATATTAGAATTATCGAGGACACCTTCGTTATCCGATCCAATATGTAGACATAAGACCGTTTACTTGAACGGGTGTGGCGGGTCTGGGAAGACGACTCGTGTTATCGAATTATTTCTGTAGAAGTCAGATTTAGTTGTCTTAATACCTACACACTGACTTGCCAGAGAGATGAAACAACGAGGAGTTAATTCTTGCACTTATCACAGTTTCTTTCGATATAATGGTGACGCATGAACTCCTGATGGAATGGGTGAGAAATATATTCCAAAGATCATTGTTTTGGATGAGATATGCACAGTGTCGCTTGATATATTAAAAATGTTTATTGATTGGTTGCATTTGAAAAATACAGTCGAGATAATATGTGGCGATCGTGGTCAAACACCGCCATTTGTTGGTTTGTCTCCGCATGATTGGCTAAAGCAATTTGTAGATTATTATGAGGAGATAACTGAAGATCATAGAGCACTCGATCCAGAATTAAGCGAGTTCAAGAAATTCATCAGATTAAAGTCAGATAAAATCCAGTGCGAAATAGCGCGTAAAATAATTATAGAAACTTCCCTGAATGAGTTTTGGAAAGCGTGGAGATCAAACAATTTGATAGTGGAAAGTAGAAAGATAGAGTCACTTCAACAGCGGTTGTTTCAATTACATAAAGAAAAGTTTCCAGCGCTCTCAGTGCCGTTGTGTTATAGACCAGCTGATACACGAAGACAGAATATTGAAGTTTATATTTAAGGACAGACTGAGAAACAGAATCTCGTAAATGATATTGTTCTGGTCGGTATTGATGTTGTCGAAGATGTATTGCGTGCGGATAAATCTCCCTGGACGTTAGGATACGCAATGACGATACATTCATCTCAGGACTTATCATCTCTGATACAATTGTTTAGATCATAGATGCTCGCATCGAGTGGTCGAATTTAGTTTATCTCGCAGTGTCAAGAGTTAGAAGAATAAATCAACTTCGGAGGGTTATTTTACATTCTAACGACAACGCCAACAGTGAAATTTTCAGCATTGATATAATAAGAAAAAGATCGCTGGTTATAAACAAAGTGACAGAAAAAATTGTGACTTTGATAATGATTCTAAAACAGCAGAATAATCACTGTGCGAGCTCTAATTGTATAATGTCCTGGTCTAAAGACAAAAACTCACGACAATTTACCGTAGATAGGAAGGATAGCAGTGTTGGTCATCCACGTGAAAATACGATGCTGACCTGTCTTGAGTGTAATAGACGCAGATATGCTAGCAAACTGACCGCGGTGGTAATTGCTAGGGCATAACCGACTTTTGATCCGGAAATCGGATTCCACCGTATAGTATGAACTTTTGATTAATCGGAGTCGGACAAGGTAGGAACGACCGATTCGGATAATAAAAATAATAAAGTTGAATTTCTATAGCACCGTGTCTAACACTGCGTGTCATTCAATAGTGCATTAATAAAGTTAAATAATAAGTCAGAAAAGTCCAATATGGTCAACACAACCACGCTGCGAGACAATCTATTTGAACTGGCGCGTAAAAACCGGAAATGAAGCCGGATATGGTAAAGTACTAAGTAACATGCTAGACACGGCAAAACCAGATACCAGAAACCCGGAAACGGAAGATGAAATTTTTTTTAGAAAAAAAATACGGAAAAAATTCCGATTAATTGAATCGTATCCGGAATCAGAAAAAATTCATGCCCAAAATCCGGAATCGGAAATCGGTAGAAAAATGCAAATCGGTTATGCCCTAGTAATTGCGTATCATAAGGTGTCATTTGCAGTTGTTGACGTGTAAATCGACGCTGAGGAGCACTTGAATCTAATCTGTTGATTGCGGGTCTACCCGTGGATCTTGTGTTATGTTATATATTTTGTGCTATCCAGACAGGATCGGAAGCTCCAGAGGCGTAGCTAGGTGGGGGCAGGGGGGTACATATGTCTCCGGGCGCCAAGGTACAGGGGCGCTAAAATGAGGTTTACAACGTTACATTATAATAAGTAAACAAGGGTAATAAATCGGTCACAAGATCGCTGGGGCGCCAATTTTATAGTTTGTCCCCTGGTGCAAAATATCATAGCTACGCCTCTGGGAAGCTCTTTTGTTTTACCTCTCTCAAGCTCACCAAGTTCGTATTAATATCGGACAGTCAAATTACCAAGTATTTTTTGTTTTAAAAAATATTTTCGTGTGGGTATATATTTTTGTGATCGCGATATTAGGTTTCATATTGATTGTTCGAGTAATTTAATTTTTTAATGCATTTATCACACCTTCATTCAGGCGATCTCTTATCCAAAAACCGCTCAGCAAGTGTTCTATTAAATCTTTTAACAATTGCCTGATCACGGTGTATTGCAGTATGTCCTCGTCTGATGGTGACGTTATGTTGCTTCATCAGCGATGATACTGCACCTGGAAATTTCTTGGCAGGATCAACATGTAATAAATTTGACCAGTAGTAAAGGTCCTGGTCGATAAATTCGTTCAAACGCAACAGCAATTTCTGATGATTTCTTTGTAGATAATGGTTCAGCTTCCTTGTATCTACTCGCAACATCAACTACAGTTAGCGCGTATTTGTATGTACGTCTTTTGACAGTATCATGTGGTAAAAAAACATATTCGCCTGATGATCTTCAACTGGAACACCGACATCAAAATGTACATATTCGATTCTTTTAGGCGGTGGTAGATAAATATTCCATATTGCCTGTCTTGATAACCAATCTGCTGCAGTAACTATTTTGACCTTTGCTGCGTCGGCGAGTTTATTAATAGCTGTGTTACCTCTCCAGTATCCTCTTGGGGAATAATAAATCGATTCCATAATATTAATTCCAGTCTCTAATACTAGTCTACCCTTCATCGCAGATCTTACTAACCAATTAGCTAATGATTCCTTGAAAGATTTATTTGCAATATAAATTAACGCGTGAATGAATTTCACGTCTGCAAGATGTCTATGCAGCAGATTGTTACTTTTATAAGATACATCATGAGCATGACATGCTCGATCAATTTCATTTATAGGTTATTCACCTGGTCTTGGCTTGTCAAGTTTGATATCAAGTCTGGTTCCAGGGCCGCAGTAATTATATCCTGGAAGATATTTTTCTTCTGGGTATTTAACCCATGGAGTCCCCGGTAATTTTGTCAATTTTTTGCAATATCACCTCCTCGTTGTTTTTCTTTAAATCGTCATCTGATTTTGCAGAAATAAATCTAAATTTCCTTGTACCACATTGTGCACACTAACCGAGAACTGCTGATGTGTTATTTTCTGTTGTAATTGTTGTTAAGTCGTTTGTGCTAGTACGCGTCTTGCATGTCACACAATATAGATCCATAATTTATTTATAATAACATGAATGTAATTGATTTTTCAGCGACAAGAACGCGAGAACCAGTTAAGTATATTGCTTGTTACCATATTTCATCAGAATGATAATAATTGGACCATCTGGAAGTGGAAAAACGCAATTGCTACTTAATCTGAGAAGGGGTCGTCCATTTAGTACGTACGCAAAAATAAGACAAAACTTGACCCCCCCCCCTTGTACGCATGCATACTTTTTACACACACACACCCCATGCGTACGTATGAATGACCCCACCCCCACCCACTCGTATAGAATTTCCAATATTTCATCCACGCAGAAATGACGCAGGATTAATAATATTCAAATGTTTAATGAAACGGAGTAAAACAGACAGTCATCAGCTGCTGTATATATAAAAGAAATAAGTTGTATGTTATTAAACCTTTAAAACGTTCGCCAGTGTCTGCTAAAGGTCAGACAAACGCCGACTGAACCCAGTCAAACAGGTTACGTATAACAGAAATTTCAGCAACAAGCTTAACGTCAGGCTGAATCACAACAGCATTAGCTGAACTATGCTGGGCCGCTGTCTCAATATCCACAGCCTCGCTGACGTCATCATCCAGGTTTTGATTCAAGTTCTCAGTGTTGGTAGACCCAGTAGTGTGAACGCTTTGGTGTCGTCTTACACTGGCCTGCGACGAGTGATACACGCCGCACACAGGACATGTGCGCTTGATAATTTCAGATTGTGCAAGTGACGGACAATGCAGATCAAATGACGCATTAAAAGGAATTTTGGATCCAAAAGCTAGCCGCAGTGCAAGTGAAGTGTAGTATACATTCGTCTGATCCTTTACAGATTCTGGCTCAGGAATACTAAGACCAGCGGTAGAATGTTTAAGTACAATAGGTCCTGGCAGGAAACGATTAGGAAAATATTTTTTCCATGAGGTGCGCCATGGGCGACAGCAGCCGGAATCATCACACTTAATGATCTGTAAAAAATATTGAATCTGCCTAACGTGACGCGCGACCCAATTGATCCAGTAGAGCTTGAACCACCCATTGAACCAGAAGTTCAATGGGTGGTTCAAGCTCTACTGGATCAATATATTCTGCATAGACATCATGCTTATCCAATACTACTGCGGACCATACTTCTGCCAGTGTTTTTCCTGCCTGCTCAAAGTTCTTCTTTTCCAACTCCGTGTCGATTGTTTTTCCTGATGCATTGAGATGTGACCCGTAGTGATCATGAGGTAGTACTAGTCCAGCTAGCTCTCGGCTCAGTGGCGCCATCCGGCGCTCAACTCTGTTGTAGGCTGAATAATGTGGTGCGTGGGTGCCTGACAAATACACATCCAGATCCCAATCAATAAATCTAGCAGCTGCAACCTGTAACGGTTTGGGAAATCTTGGATTCTCGTCCGGTCCTCCATCACTCGCCACGACCACTATTGGTTTCACACAACCGTCAGCTGTGCACATCAATGGCTGGAAACTTGGAATTGAGCGAAGACGTTCCATATCATGCCCATGTGTAAAAGCTGTACTGCTGCCGTGTTTCATTGAGCGCACTGCAATATATGTAGGACCGGAGTATGTCACAGCGTCGATTAACTTCCCCGGAATCACGACACAGGCAGCATAGACAGATGGAATTAATTTATGGCGAGACACGACAGCAAAGTCGTGATCTGGCAAACGCACCACATACTCGAGATGCATCAGTATAGGCGCCTGTTTTGTCGCTGCCGGAATTCCAAGGGGCACTTTAGCCTTGTCGTCTTGGCTGAGGTAGAAGCACACATCTTCTCCAAACATAGAGCATATTTCATCTAGGTATGAGATAGATGCAAACGCAAATGCTGCATCTTTGTGACGGTCATGAGCGGTATTGGCAGCTCTTATCAGTTTTACAGGTACGGTCTTTATGTGACGTTTACCTTCTGTTGAGCTAGATCGTCCAGGCAGAAGGCGCAGATACGTCCCCGACCTTGACAAATGATAGCCTTGTTTTGATAAAGTTTTGTGTAGGTCATCTAAAGTCTTGCACGATCGCATTTCCTGCGACCGGCGCCGGTCGCTGGCAGCGGCACCAGTCGACGCAATGTCAATAATTGCTTCGAGAAGATCTGGGCTGTCGTCTGTGATGGCTGGTCTACCACGTTTATCTCTTGTAAACTGTTGTAGTTTTTGCCTGAGATTCGGTTGTTCCTCCACTATGTCTTCGAGAGTTCGTTTGATTTTGAGACGGCGTTAACACTGACTTGTGGCCTCTTGGTGCAGTCGCTTCAGTTTCATTTTTTTTTTTTGCTTCAGATTCAATTCAACTGACTTCATTTTCTTCTCTAGTTCTTTGGTTATGAGGCCTGCATCTCTTAAATGTACTAAAGCTAGTAGCTGTTCTTGGGCATCAGAGATGTCACGTTGAACACTGGTCTGTTGTGGAGTTACTGCTGTTTTCGTGATCTTTGTGGTAGGATCAGGCATAGCTGACGTTGATGGACTTGATGCAGCGTCACCAGCCGATATAAGAGGCAACACATCAGATGCACCTGAAATCATCATTGCAGGTGCTAGAGCGGCAACGTCAGCATGAGCAGATATCTCATGCACTTCAGGCTTCGATACAGTCGCTGCTGGTGCTTGTGCGCATGACCAGAATGAGAGAAGACTGCTTCTACTCGCCAACGCTTTACTTGCTAGATCAGCAGTAACATATTCATATGTAGTTTCACCACGCTATATTTTCTCCCGTATTCGATTAGTTTCTTTCTGTTGTTCTTGTTTACTTGCTTGCG
This sequence comes from Unio pictorum, assembly GCA_030141615.1. Taxonomy (NCBI): domain Eukaryota; kingdom Metazoa; phylum Mollusca; class Bivalvia; order Unionida; family Unionidae; genus Unio; species Unio pictorum. The sequence goes on from JARLTB010000298.1 coordinate 1,363,201, forward strand.
ATTTAACTTTACACACAGCTTTGTACAAACAGTTATACTTGACTGCATTATCCATCGTGATTTTTTAACCAATATTTTATTCACGTATAATAATAATTAAAACTCTGTGAACTTGTCAACTATAGTCTATAAAATATAATGACAAACTGTCATGGCATTAACAAGCCGTAGGCACGAGTGTATCCGCCGAGGTACATATGCGTGTTCATCCGCGGCTACACAAGTGCCGAGGCTTGCTTACATTTTGTCTTTATCACATTCCCGTTATTGGTTAATAAGTTGTTTGCGTTACTCTAGTCAAGAATTTCATCTGCAACATTAATTACTTTATAAAAATAAAGTTAGCAGTAATACTTAATTTAATATTGTAGAAAGCAACACGAGCCTGCGACCTTGACCTATGCTGCAGGGGCATTACTCAGCGGCGAGCGCGCCTGCTTGTTCGCGGATTAATCTCTGACGTCATTAAAGTAGATTCAATATGTAACGTGTCCAATCTGGTTAATGGTTATGTAATGGCAAGAATGTGATAAAACAAGTGTGTCGACTGAACATCTGATGTGCTGAAAAAGTACACCAATATACAGTGACAGTTTTAGTCGGAGCAGCAGCAGCATGAAAGTCTGCAGTTTGAATCACATCCTGTATACTCAGGCCTACAGTTAAACTGTTGTGTAGGCCTGTTGTGTCAAAATTGACATAAACGTAAACAAATGCTGTATTTCAGTTACATGAGGCTACATATATATTATATATAATATATGTATATAATTCAAGTTTATGTCATAAATGCTATAATGTACAAGTGCACAGCAGACTGAGGTTCAGTGCGATATCCCAGACTGCACTGCGCATGATTAACATAGAAATTTCCAATATAGTATACCTACTAGTTTGAAAGCTGAAACGATGGAGCATTCCTCCCCCCCTGTTTCTTATGCGTACGTACATTGTCAGTGCCCCCCCCCATTCGCAAGCGTACGCATTTGGGTTACCCCCCCCCCTTCCCCCTCCATGCGTACGTACTAAATGGACGACCCCTAATGAGATGTTTAAAATGGGACAGGTTGTATTTAGTGGCACCATCTGTAGATGATCAGCGGTGTTATGATGTATTAAAAGATTTTAATGAAAATACAAAGACGATACACGAAGATGGTGATGATGCTATTAATTTTATCACTAATATCAATGAAGCACAGTGTTGATGCCCTTGATGGATGTATTTATTATTTAGTTGTGTTCGATGATGTAATGCTGAATAAACAATCAAATCCTGCTTGGATGTTCTAAAAAAGGCAGACATAAAAACACGGATGTGATTTATGTAACCCAGCGGTATACACAAAAACCAAAAGATATCAGGGACTATTGTAATATTATAGTTGTGTTTAACGGGGTTGATACACATTCACTTAGAAATATTCATCAGACCTCGTGAAGTGGAGATATGGATTATAATCTTTTTAGAAATTTCTTAAGTCATGCTAAATCAAGCCCACACGGATTTATAACAATAAAGTTAGACGAAACCGCGATCACGATATCTAATCGGTCTCGATAAAATATTTGGATAGTAGCAGCAGAGAGGGTGCGACGTCAAATATGCGTCAAAAGTAAACAATCATAACCATAATAATAACCAAAAGAGAGACTCTTGGAGAATACCGCGGAGAGAAACTCTCGGTTACATAGAGGCGTTGGTTTGTGTTCTTGACGTTATTTTATTTCAGGTTCGTAGGAGACCTTAATTTACCAAATAGACGCCTCTAAAATGTTGTCCGATTCGCCATATTTGATTGCTGATCAATAACGTCTGTCTGAGGTAATGTTGACAGAGTTCTTACGCTTGGTTGTGCTACTGTATGCCTTTTAATAACTTCCCTGATTGTATTTCTTTCATTAACTAATATGAACTTTTACAAATAAATTAAACATTCAGGCGTCTCAAGCAATTTTTAACGGCCGGAATTCCATTCAAACCTCTATAAAATAAAATAATTCCAAGATTTTTTGGCGGGTGAAAGTCAAAAGGCAACCACGACAATATTGGGATTCTACTGATTGAATAATGAGGAGAGAATCGGACGGGACTCCCCCCGAGCCTCATTTGAGAACATTCGTAACATAAGCTATGCCTTCTGGGCAGGATTCCAATCAAACTTTTAAGAACTTCTAGAAAAACTTGAAATTCATATTAGAACTAAATAGAAAATGTAACACTTTAGATTTCTCTGAAGCATTGTTGAATACAATAGACAAGTAAATAATACACTTTCTCTGGAGAGGGGGAACTGCAGCTATAACGGTACCAATTGTACAACCCCAGGTGGGCGGACATCGAAGCGATATGACTTAATGTATTTTTTAAGCTATGTTAAAAATCCAGTTCACATCACATCACTCTGTACAATATGGTACAGCATAGTGCTAAGTATATGTATTCATTGTTCTCTGTATTATAAAGTATTGCATGATGCTAACCACAAGTACTCATTTGTAGTCCGTATAACATAGTACAGCACGATGCTAACCACAAGTACTCATTTGTAGTCCGTATAACATAGTACAGCACGATGCTAACCACAAGTACTCATTTGTAGTCCGTATAACATAGTACAGCACGATGCTAACCATGTCTACTCATTTGTAGTCCGTATAACATAGTACAGCACGATGCTAACCATGTCTACTCATTTGTAGTCCGTATAACATAGTACAGCACGATGCTAACCACAAGTACTCATTTGTAGTCCGTATAACATAGTACAGCACGATGCTAACCACAAGTACTCATTTGTAGTCCGTATAACATAGTACAGCACGATGCTAACCATGTCTACTCATTTGTAGTCCGTATAACATAGTACAGCACGATGCTAACCATGTCTACTCATTTGTAGTCCGTATAACATAGTACAGCACGATGCTAACCACAACTACTCATTTGTAGTCCGTATAACATAGTACAGCACGATGCTAACCATGTCTACTCATTTGTAGTCTGTATAATATAGTACAGCACGATGCTAACCACAAGTACTCATTTGTAGTCCGTATAACATAGTACAGCACGATGCTAACCATGTCTACTCATTTGTAGTCCGTATAACATAGTACAGCACGATGCTAACCATGTCTACTCATTTGTAGTCCGTATAACATAGTACAGCACGATGCTAACCACAACTACTCATTTGTAGTCCGTATAACATAGTACAGCACGATGCTAACCATGTCTACTCATTTGTAGTCTGTATAATATAATACAGCACGATGCTAACCATGTCTACTCATTTGTAGTCTGTATAATATAATACAGCATGATGCTAACCACAAGTACTCATTTGTAGTTTGTATAATATAGAACAGCACGATGCTAACCATGTGTACTCATTTGTAGTCTGTATAATATAGTACAGCATGATGCTGACCACAAGTACTCATTTGTAGTCTGTATGATATAATACAGCATGATGCTAACCATGTGTACTCATTTGAAGTCTGTGTATTATATAGTACAGCATGATGCTAACCACAAGTACTCATTTGTAGTCTGTGTAATATAGTACAGAACGATGCTAACCACAAGTACTCATTTGTAGTCTGTATGATATAGTACAGCATCATACTAACCACAACTACTCATTTGTAGTCTGTATAATATAGTACAGCATGATGCTAACCACGTGTACTCATTTGTAATCTGTATAATATGGTATAGCATGATGCTGGGTATCACGGCACCAATTGTGTTTACATAGACCTCAATGCTAATGTTTTATGAAATAAATATACTTTCTATCCTACTTCAGCATGGCTGTGACACACTGTCACAGAGAACAATGTTAGATTGTCAATTTGACAAGGACAAAACCATGTACTCCAGTGGATTTAAGAGAGATAACTCTGCTAGTACTACACAGGGGGTAAGAGGTATATAGTCACATTAGATCTACTCTCTCCCATGTGTGCCACATTAAAAAAATCATAAAAATATTTAAAGATGTACTAACTAAATCTCACATGATGCCAAGAGGCTTAAATTTGTAAAGCCTAGCAGAAAGTACAACTCCTACATAATGCACCAATCACAGCTAGTGTTGTTGTTTATTTCTGAATGCAATGTTCCCTACACCTTAAGCTCCGCCGACCTGGTGTTGTAGAATTGGTACTTTTATACCAGTACTCAACCTTACTTTTTTCAATAATATGTGATATAAGTCGGAACTGTAGAAGGAATAAGTTTACTTACTTTCGCTTGTAAAATATATGGATGTGTCCTATATTAATGTGTATGCAATGGTCTTTGAACTATTTTAACTGCTGTTTTCATATTTGTGCTTTACTACCAAATACATTTTGGGAATAAAATGATATGTTTTAACTATTAAAATATTTTATTGATATCAGCTATTATTGAATATCACATGGGCGATATGGGATAAATCACATCATATCATATTATAGAATAACTAGGCCAAAGGTCTGTCTCGGTCTGTACGTAAGTCTCTTTCTTTAAAAAGTTCAATTCACCTAAAATAAAGATCTTTGTATTTGTTTGATAGATGCAGAAGGTAACATCAGAGATAGATGGACTTGATTCAGTCTATTTTATAAAGCTTAAACTTTGAACACTTTACACTGTCTGCAGATACATAAGGTCACTAACCCCTAGTTCTCAGACAAAGGTCAAGCTATCAAGCCTCTTTGTCATGCAAACAGAAAATTATCTCCTTTTTGTAGTAAATACAATTGATGCAATAAGCCAATCTTACACAACATATTGTAGACGACAGCTTCTAAGTTGCTATGTTGGATTAGGGGTGACAATTGGAAGATAAAATACAGAACAATGCCAAAGATAAACAATGAATATAATGAGTCCAGTGGAGTTATAAAAGGAAGAATGTGTGTACCTTAATAGGAAATATAGCTTATGATAGAGAGATTAAAAGAGACAAAAGAAGCAACGAGAAAAATGAGAAATGAGAAGAGGCAGTGCCCCATAGGTCCAAGACAGTTCAAAGGCACATGTGATATAACATCCTTTCCAGGCATCAACATATCAGGTGAAACGGAGTTCATTCCCAGCTAATATAAAATGGTGAATAATGTAGATAATATATCTTCTGCATAAGAAATCAACATTAATGGCATTCAGTTAAGCAGAAAATACCTAAACCAAACAAAACATACTTTATTAGTTTTTAAACTTGTAAACTTTACTGTGAGAAATTATTAAATTACTTCTAGTTACATTTGCATCAAGACTGAGGACTAATATAATACTTCACAATTTGTGTGGTTTTTTTTAATTTTCATAAGCAATCACTGAAAATGTAAGATTTTTTCTTGAAGTGTTATGTCTTTTGTAAGGGAGATAATTGAATGACATACATAAAGGTGTGGTCTTTCTATTTCTATACTATGTTATCCATGTAATATAGATTAGTTCATGAACACATGTATTAACCTCAATGCAATTCAATTACATTACTGATAAAGTGAGAACCTAACATTCAAACTTTTATATATAGTGGAGACCTCAATAGTGTTGTAATTAACTTAACTAAATAACCGCATGAACAATTTTAAGGCAGAGAAAGTGTACAAAAATGGACAATTAGAGCAGAACAATTAAAATCAAAATGGGAAGGAATACCATATTTTTAATAAATTACCTAAACTACTCATACCAGAATATTCTTATTGATACAAGTGAACTATCTGCAAGTGGACCAAAATTGTCCTCTATCCTGGTCTATTACATGCCTTACAAGAACAAGATAATTTTGTTTTAGATATGATTGTTATCTTTTGCAAATAAAATAGTCAATATTTGGCCAAAAATAAACTATATTATCTTTACAAAACTTATATTTTCTGTATTTATGGTAATCTTGGAGATGACAACACAGATGTAAAGACATCAGTCTATATCTTTTACAGCTATAGTTAGAAAAGCCTGCTTCCAATGCCATATTTCATACGTGATATTCTTGAAAGACTGTCAATATTTGACCAAAAATGTTCAGCATCCATTTCCTACACCAAAATAGTACAGTTCATAAATTCTGCCCACATGTATGCGTTTCTATGGATACAATGTAAGGCTGTTCTTCCCTACAGGTATCACGGTACCAATTGTTTTTCCATAGACATCAATGCTAATGTTTTACGCAATAAATATACTTTCTATCCTACTTCAGCATCCCTGTCACACACTGTCATAGAAAACAATCTTAGATTATCAATTTGTCAAGGACAAAACTAGGTACCCTATTGTATTTAAGAGAGATAACTCTGCTGGAACTTGACAAGGGTTATCTAGTCACAACAGACCCAGTTACACACATGTGTGCCACATTTTTTCAAGTATCATAAAAAGATGCAAAATATGGTTTAGATATGAATTAACTTAATCTCACAAGTTGCCAAGAGGCTTAACTTTTTTTTAAAGCCTAACAGAAGAACAAATCTTACAGGTATTGTTGTTGTTTAGTTCTGAATACAATGTTCCCTACACCTTAATCTCCGCCCACCTCGGGTTGTACAATTGGTACCGTTATACCTGTTAACCATATGTATTAATTTGTACTCTGTATAATATGCCTCCGAAACGGAAGAAATTTAGAAGATATCAATATATGCACCTCTGACACTAAAGATGTGATAACAGGCGTATTCCAAAAAGCATGAGCAATATTAAGTTTTGCAAAAACGTTTTAACACATTATTACGAAGACGTTTACTAATTTTAATTTCACAATCAAGATATAGACTTACTTTAGCAAGTGTTGGAAATAAACAAATTATGGGTCCAAGTATTTGGAACTATTTTGTTACTTGTAACATATAGATGCATCCTACGAGCCGGTTAGCGTAAGGATATTACCTGAAATTGGATAGTAAATCGCCAGAGAACAGTGTCGCTTAGTTGGCAGCTATGGCGCAGAGAGTCGTGATTCGGCGTATTCGGCCATTCATGGCTTGTATCAAACGATATCTTGGAGATCTTTGACACTAGGCATGGTGGGGAAGGAGAAAGTAGCGTGAGCTGCAGTCTGTTTATTTATCAGTTATAAACTTATTCATTACATTGAACGACAAATCTAATTCAGATTTGTATTACTCTTTTTGAGACACTCCTCGGTAGAGATTCTGTATGATTCTGTTGGATTCGTGTTTGATGGCTTGCCAGAGGAATGACACCGCTGGTCATACTGGAATATAAAACATCGGTGACTAAAGCAGTCACAAGAAAATATGATATAATGTACACCAAATAACAGGAAAATAGAAGAAACCTTTTATATGGAATATGAATTACGCCTAATCCGAGTTTCGTCTAACCTTATCTTCTCAGCGGTAGCGACATAAAGATAGTCATGTACTACTCGGCCTAGCAATGTTGATTTACCTTACGTTGATCCTTCTTACATAATACGACGTTTTTTTATTTTCTCAGATTTATCAATTAAAACATTTTTGCCTCTTTGCTAAGCCAACATGCGGGCCAAAAGTACGGTGTTTGCAAACTGGATATCGTAACTGGTACGTTTTTATATTGTTCGGGAAACTGCGGTAGCTTTGTTGATATAAGATTGCTCCACCTATCCAAAAGAAGAGTTCTATATCCGCTCAGGCCATTCCGGTCGACTGCTTTTGAGTGTCCTTTGGAAAGCCGTGATATAGTCAGTTTTGTATTAGAAGCACCGTTAAAACAAAGGAAAAATTATAACAAACATATTTGCATATTGTTTGCTCACGTGATTTAAATTTCATCGGACTACGTTTTCCAGGACTTCAGAACTCAAATGATTATGTAATACTTGCAGTCTATGAACGGAAAAGGGCAAAGGATAATGAGAATGTGATCAATCAAGTTAATGTGTAATACGGCATAGCATAGTAGAATCTATTTATTATCTAATTTTCGAATGATATATTGGTTTAAAGTTATAAATAATGTTTAAATTGTTATATCTATTGTTATATCCCCCGGCCGAGTCATACCAAAGACTTACAAAAATGGTACTAACAGCTGCCTCGCTTGGCGCTCAGCAATAATAGGTTAGTGTCAGGACTGGTCGGCCTGGTGTCATGATAATGTGACCGGGTGGGACATCATGCTACATGTCTGCGGCATGATGCCCCAGTGCTAGACATTACTATAAACTGCCTCACTGAGGTCATCGTAGCTAATGTCCTGAAAAATTGTTTAAAGCTGCGTTCAAAAATCCTAATCAAACAAACAAATTGATTGTTATATCTAAGAACATTTTTAAAAAATATTATTTTACCGATTGCAGGCAAGTATAATCAAATACAGTGTCATTTAAATATGGAAGCCCCTGCGCAAAAGCAATTACCTGAAGTGACTACTGTTCCGTCCTTGAAAATTTTACCTTTCGAAAAGGGGTGCACTTTGCCCTTCAAACCCCGTTTAACATCGAAATATCTAAGATGGGGTGATCAGATGAAGCTCGAAGTAAGCTGATATTTATGTTTTAGCAGTTCTTGAACGTTGAACCTACAACAAAGTATGTCTTCCTTTGTGTGAAAAAGTTAACGATCATTAAAAGACTGAACAATAAAATTAATACTTTATTACTATCTAGGTCGTCCACGTGATGTCAAGTGCAACGTTACCTTGGTGACACGTGATGAATGGCACGCCCGACCTACAAAGCACACTGAACACATGAATACTCCAGTCGGGATTGTGTTCATCCATCATACCGCCATGTCCGAATGCGAAAATCAGCACAGCTGCACTTTGGAGATGCAGAAAATACAGAACTTCCATATGGATGATAGAGGTAAATATGACCAACACTTGATCGGGATGAAATTTAGTTGTAGACAAGAAAAATGAGGCATTAGGACATCACAAACAGGATGTGAGTATGCAGTATGGTTATTCTGTAGAGTTCGGGTTGGGTAGTTGGACACATTGACAAGCCACTTTTGCATTGCTTAAGATAATAAAAAAACACAAACTTTCATGGTTTTTTTGGTTCTGAAGATTTATATTTTGAAAATTCTTTTCTGGCCAAATAATTGCAGACAATTCGAGCACGGGCATTTATTTGTCGTGAAAAGACCAATTGGCGCCGTATATCTAATTGATGATGATGATGATGATGATGATGATGATGATGATGATGATTATTATTATTATTATTATTATTATTATTATTATTATTATTATTAAATTAACCTGGTGGCCATACTGGAAGTTATGCCTGTTTTGAAAAGGGTAAATACGAGATAGGAAAATAAGCATAAAATGGGCCAAACCTTTTGAAGGGGGTGTGGGGTGGGGTGATATTGATAAATAGATATGAATCCTCTAACTTCGGCCCTTATAGTTGATGCCTCTTTATACTCGGTTTGAAATTAAGCTGCTTTACGGTACATTTCCACTATGTAGTGTAGTTTGGAATATCTATTTTTATTAGAGACGTGAATAAGGAATGCATTGTAGATCATAATACCCTGAAGATAGCTGTTTTAATTTTCAGGTTGGGATGACATCGGCTACAATTTTCTGATTGGTGGAGATGGACGAGTGTACGAAGGAAGAGGATGGGATCGTGTCGGGGCTCACACGCGTGGCTGGAATGACGTTGCCGTAGCATTCTCCATCATGGGTGATTACACTCATAAACTGCCTAACACTGCTGCTCTAACTGCTGTCATCAACATAATTGAATGTGGCGTCCACATGGGCAAAATCACACGAGACTATAAAATGTATGGACACCGTGATGCCGGAACCACGGAGTGTCCCGGACAGCGGCTATATGATCTCATTAGAACCTGGCCCCACTTTGATCCGAATAAACCAGTCAGACCCACACTGTCCAGCTAAACACGTTGTCATACGCAGAGTACTCGTCGATGTTCAAGACAGACAACACGTCTTGTTAATATTATGTTAGGAAAAATAAAGAGATAAAGCATTTTTTTTACTATTATATATATCGTAATTTTCCATAACCCTCACAGACCTCAATAGATAGTATAAATGACTGCTCTGTTGATATTTCCATAATTTTGCAAGAAGATATGTGACATCCTTCCTACATGTCAATGTACGAATGCATTTTTCATAACTTCATTGTACATGAACGATTGGTTCATTCCAGACGACTAGAAGCATATTTGCAAAATCCCTTAGTTACGATAAATGCAGCTTAAGATAAATTTTACTGAACCAATGAAGGTTTGGAATATGATTTCTTGTCACAAGAGAAGCAGAAGAATAAGCTAAGTCATGAAAAACATATGTACCAGAACAATGCATCATACGATGCTGTTTAAATGACAGATTTACCCAAGATATTCTCGGCTCAGACTTTCCATATAATACACAGATTTATTCCGAATTTGTTCCTGGTGCCGTATCCACGTTGTTGATGCGGCATATGAAATCCTAATGATATTTATGTGTAGTTGTGTTAACAATATCTCATAATGAACGTTTATTGTCAGTAATTTTGTATCGACATAAATATGACAAAAGAGATGGGCACAAAATCTACCAACTTAGAATTATCCATCTCCAATTTTTATTTATTTTTACACAATTTAAATAAAACATGCAAAAAAATCTAGTATAACAGTTTGTGTCAAGACAATAAATTCCATTTACAGCTAGAAACACTCTAAAACTGTTCTTGTTAAACGCGGAGCAAAGAAAATGTTAGAGCAGTCCGAATGCACGAAGCTCGAAAGTCAGCCAAATTACAATTTCATTAATAAGACGGATATGCTTTTAGAAAAGGGTAGATATTATGACAAAAGGTTTGTTTATTAAATAAAGTTTTGGAAATGTTTCAAGATACAGATGATGTTCTGTAATTTTAATTTAACAAATAAAAGCACGTTTAGGTCGATGGACCCTGCAAATTTCCTGAGAAGAGTTCGTCAAATGTCACTTAGAAATGCTCCGTTCTAAATATACAAAATAATTTATAAAGATGTTTCATTCGCTTCAAGGCAGTCGAACATCGAAACGTTGTTTGTACAAATTACAAAAAGATTCATCTTTACAGATAAACGGCTGTTTCTTAGTTGCGTATGGGCAACTAAGATTTTCCTTGTTCTTCTCGAGAAGTATCATGGTGTGCGTTTGTTTCGTTTGAAAGACTTTAGATGAAGATTTCTAGACTTGGTTATGTAACTAATTTCATACTTTGACTACTGTATTTCAGTTTGATACAGATGTTAAGTCCGTATTTCAGTTTGATACAGATGTTAAGTCCATATTTCAGTCCATATTTCAGTTTGATATGGATGTGAAGTCCATATTTCAGTTTAATACAGATGTGAAGTCCATATTTCAGTTTAATACAGATGTGAAGTCCATATTTCAGTTTAATACAGATGTTAAGTCCGTATTTCAGTTTGATAAAGCTGTTAAGTCCGTATTTCAGTTTGATACAGATGTTAAGTCCGTATTTCAGTTTGATACAAATGTTAAGTCCATATTTTAGTCCATATTTCAGTTTGATACAGATGTTAAGTCCATATTTCAGTCCATATTTCAGTTTAATACAGATGTCAAGTCCGTATTTCAGTCCATATTTGAGTTTGATATGGACGTTAAGTCCGTATTTCAGTTTGATACAGATGTTAAGTCCGTATTTCAGTTTGATACAGATGTTAAGTCCGTATTTCAGTTTGATACAAATGTTAAGTCCATATTTTAGTCCATATTTCAGTTTGACACAGATGTTAAGTCCGTATTTCAGTTTGATACAGATGTTAAGTCCATATTTCAGTCCATATTTCAGTTTAATACAGATGTCAAGTCCGTATTTCAGTCCATATTTCAGTTTGATATGGACGTTAAGTCCGTATTTCAGTTTGATACAGATGTTAAGTCCGTATTTCAGGATCACACATTCAGACTTGTACTATTTATGCCTTTTCACTGACGCCCGACTTTCGATGTGTTTCTTTTTCTTAATTTTCGAGACATACTTCGAAAGCGGTGTTACGAAACACCCAAATCCACTAAAATCCACCCAAATCCACGAAAATCAGCTGAAATCCACACGTCTGCGGTGTCAGGTTTCCATACCACGCAAGCATCTAAATGAATGTTCTTGGCTTTGTTTCCGTACGTCAAGAGATTTTCGAGGTACGCTCGGTAAGCGTAAGTAGCCATGCTACTGTTCACTAGTTTGTTATTCATGTACAAATCCACATCGCTGAACTAGGGATGCATGAAATTGTTGACGGGAGCTACTCGGGCATCGGCTCCAGGAACGGAGTTGTCCGTTTTAATCACTTTCACTTTCACTTTCAAATACAAGTAACTGCTGTTTAGATCAATGTAATCTTCGGGTTTCCCTTTGATTTCAAACTCGATGGGAGCTGAATCCGCCAAAGAAGAGACGGGATGAAATTCAACCCATTGGGCTTCTTGCATGGTCATCATCGGGGGTGGCATGGCAAAGAGATCCAGTTCCGACTTGGAACAGGCACAAGATTCTTGGTGCATCATTTTTTCTCAGTCTCCATGTTTTGCTTTTAATAATCAAAAATGTCTAAGACTCGAATGGTTCTTTTTTTCGTCTTTCTACCTTTAGAGGTATGGAGAATTTTAGAAGGATGTCTTCTTCGTCCTTTCTGTCTTGTCCTTGCTATGTTCTCAGGGGAGCAGGAATTCCAGACTCGGTAATGTTGACACTGTCAAAATACGACTTACTGACAGGCAAATAATGAGGATGTACAAGTTCGCGGTGAACATGATAGGTATTTCCACCTTCCTCGTCAGCGATCATGGCAGAATCCACTTTGAAAGGAATGACGCGCAGTAACGGTACAGAGGTGTGTCCCACGACGTTGTACTCAACCACATCGGAGTACACAAACATCAAGTTGAGTCCTTAGTTCATTTCTACAGGGAATCGAAAATATTCTGCAAAATCCAAGTTACTGGTTATGGCTGGTATTTTTTTTTTCTTGACCAACCTGAAGTCTCCAGCCAAGATATAATACAATTCAGGACAAAGGTAATGGCCATTATTTTATCCTCTAAAAATTTGATCATTAGTCTACGAGCCACTTTATGGTACTCAAAGGTAACACTCTTTCTGGCTTTCTCCATACCTTTACCAAACAAAGTATTGAACCTGGTTACAATCGTATTCACTAAATGTTGACCACTAAAATAATAACCTGCAGGAATGGTTAACAGATAGGTGGACCGTTTCGTTTTGGGGTCCTGTGTTTTCATCGGGTCACTGACAGTGGTGCTTTCGTCTAAGATTTGTTGCAATTGCTCGTCATACACTTCTACTGAAAAGCTGTTTTGATTTTCGACGATTTTTTTGACTTGTGTAGGGTGTATCATTTCCACTAAAGCCACATTCCAATGAGCATCTTGATTCAAATGAATGGTTTGAGGTAATTTAGCCGTGTAAAATCACAACGTGTTGTTTGGAAACACCTCCATGGAACTGTCACTGGATAACGTTAAGTAAAATCGGTTAATAGTGTTGTTCATAATTCCAACGTTCTTCTGTCCGAGGAGTCACTCAAGGTTAAAGGAGTGTCTAAAAGAGGATTGTGATTGGAAGAGCGACTATTGGGGGAATGACTAACGTTGGACGCAAGACTCCCAATATTGTTACTGTTGTTTCCGTTGTAAGAGTATTTCAGGGAAGGATTGGGAAGAAGATAACCGATGCAACTGCTGAGTAAAATGATCCACAATTGTTTGTCTCCTTGTTGCAAACTCAAATTAGCAATGGCTGCACCGATGACACAATACACCACACAAATTTGACAGAACAAGACGATTTGCGTTTTAAGGACACGTTCTCCACACCACACCCACAAGGGTTGCTTTTGTAAATCTTGCAGAGAAGAACTGGGTGAAGGAGTAGTCACTGTGATCGCTGAAGCTGTATTAAAGTGCATGATGGTCACTTCTTTTTATAGTCGATGACTTGCGAAGCGTCAATCCAAGAATCAAAACTGGGAGGATACCCTTTCCAACATACTTTGACGTTTTTGACACGAAGTTTTCCTACTTTACGGGTTCTGCGTTCGAGAATGCTTTCAATGTCGTACACGTCGTCTTCTTTTTTGGTGACACGTTGTAACTCAGGCAAGTAAAACGTTCCTTTTAATACTTCTCCGTTCATGTCTTTCAATTTATAGACGGTAGGCTGACGATCACGCACTCGTCCAGTAACACGAAACAATTCGGTGGTCCAGTTCGGTAAGTAACCTTTGTCGAAAGTGCGTTTGGTTTTGCCAATGCGAACCCAATTTCCAGGGGTTAACACTCCTCCACCTTTCTTGGGGACAGCCATCGTCCGGGACGTACCAAACAGCCGCTCAAAAACAGTCACTTCGTTGTCAGGTGTCACAGCTTGTGGGTCAATTCCAATGCTTCTATGGTAAGATTGATTGTAGGCTTGGACTAAATGCTGTAAGACGTTGATGTACTTGAGAGTGTGTTGATGCGTAAAATATTTCCACATGCGTTCATGGAAGGTACGTTGAAAACGTTCCACCATACTGGCTTTGGTTTCAGGATTTTCGATGGTGAAAAAATGAATGTCACATTTCTTTAATTCTCGTTGGAAAACTTGGTTCAGAAATTCGGTGCCTTTGTCGGTTTGCCATCGAAGAGGGTGACGACCACTTTGTTTCAACACCAGTTGGAAAGCTCGTACTAGCTCTCCGCTCGATTTGGAAGTCAATGGTACGACACAGGCAAATTTAGAAAAGACGTCGATGATACAAAACAAATATGTGTAGCCGCGATTGTTGGTGGCTAAATGAGAGACATCGGCTAAATTGGCTTGCCATTTATGATCGATTCTTCCACTTGAGTGCGACTTCTGTGAAATTTTCGTCGAATATTTTTGTTTAAAGTGTACGTAGCTTGTTCTTGTAACCATCGTCGTACTTCAGGTAAACGGAGCTTTTTCAGCGAGTTTTAGCAGCACAATACAATTTCTGAACACCTCCGTAACCTGCCGAGTGGGCTTGATCGTAGTAAATGTTGGCTAATACCTTCTCCATGGTTTTGTTAATAAGGTACCCACTCTTCGATGATACTGCTTTGGGTGCGACGAAATGGGGGTTGTTTGGAAACGGTGTTACGTGTCCGATGTGCCACAGGAGTAAATGTCAAGGGTACCGGTGGTGGTGGTGATGGTGGTGGTGGTGGTAGTGGAGGTAATGTGATAGCTTTGGTCTTCTTTTCTTTTCTCACTTCTGGTTTCCTTTCTTTCTTTTTCACTTCTGTCGAAGGAGGAGTGGCCATCATCTTTTTAACCCAAGTTTTGATTTCTTCTCGTTGGGGAGTGGGGGAAGGGGTCAACAAGGAAGCTGCAATCTTACTCGGAATGGGAGTTGCGGTGTGTGATTGAAAAAATATCATGGGGTTCTTCTTCCTTGGTTAATGGTGTGGTGACGTCTGTCTTGTCCGCTGTAGAAAGTGATGGCAACGGACTATTCATTAAAGCCTTCAAATCGGCTAGAGTAGAGCTGTTTGTTCCAAAGCTTTTCGATGAAAGAGTTGCAGTCTTTGCAAGAGTTGGACGTACTTTTGCGATTTTTCTGTTTCGGACAAATCGTTGCGATGCATCACGGATTGCAATTCGTGTTGTAATTGGGATATCGTGCCTTTCAAGATATTCAAACAATATTCGCACACGGTATCGATTACATCTTTGGAGGCCGTTTTAATGATTTGTTTTCGCATGGGTGGAGAGGCTTTGGACAGGACGGACAACACGTCTCCGTGTTTGGCTAAACGAGGAGGTAGTCCTTTCCTTTTCTTTCCCTTGTAGGGTGAATAAGAATGTTTTCTGCGAAGTGACATCTTTGCTTGTTCGTTCCAGAAATATACTGACGTCAAAGACTTGGTACTCACACTCTTTTATCTTCTTTTCTAGCGCTTTTCGTCAAAAATGAAACGATGTGTTTTTCAAAATCGCCAAAGTAACCTCCTTTTTGGTGACTCTTCTTTTTCTTTAGGGGATGACGTCGATGTTTGGCTAAGCGTTTTGTAGGATGACGAGATTGTCTTTTTCCTTTTCCTTTTTGGACAGAAGAACGGTGATGGTGTGCACGTTTTTGAGGAGACACAATTGGGTGTTCGAAGTGGCACAGAAAATACTGATTCATGTTGTTGTCCTCAAGTCATTTTTATACTGGAATGCGACGCCACTGATTATCTTTCCATCGTATCAACTTCATGACAGGTAACACACGTCGTGAAGGGGTTCGTAACGTACTAAATCGAGACAGTTCTTGTTTGGACAAATCCAGTAAACTCTTTACATGCCAGATCTTTCTTGGACTTTGACTTTGGGCGCAGGTACTTTGTGAGCAGCTGCTACTGCCGCTATTGCGGAAGAGGGTGACACCGGTGGAGGAGACGTTTTGGGAGATGCAGATTTTCAATGTTTCATCAAATTAGGAAGAACAGGTGTCAAATTGGATTTGGCTGCCATCACCCGCAACGGAGAAGTGGAAGAACATGAGGCTACTGGAAACGCGGTCACTGGTGCTGCAGGTCGTGGTTTACGAAGGTAAGGTTGCGTCTGGCCGATGTACCTCTTTTGCGGGTGACAGCTCTTTTCTGTGTAATTTTCATTTTCTGTGTTTTGGTTTTGGCACCATTGTTCTTTTTCTTGGGGGTTCGTTTGTATTTTTTTGAGGGGGGGTGATCATTGGGAGCATAGAGATCCCATTTTAATAGTGAACGAATGATGACACCTCCTAGAGAACCGCTACCTCCAGGTTTCAAAATGATTTGCTTTTTGGTTTGAGCGTCGATGCGAGGATCAGCCAGTTGCGTGAAGGCTACTTTGTTTCTGTCAAAAAAGTGTTTGGTTTGATGTGGAATGTGAATGATGCATTGCAGTATTTGACGTGCTGTCACCGTAAACCATCGTAAGACTTCTTTGAGACTGGCTTCTAAGACGTGAGCACGTATTTGTGGAATTTTTTCGAGACTGACACCGTACAAGGCCCGAATCAATTTGATGGGAAGATGAGACTGAAGGAACGTCATGTTGACAATATATGAGACAAGGTCAAAGTGACCGAGAATTTTATAGATTATGTTGTTGTTGTTATTGTTATGTCGACGACGAGGACGTGTACACGACAGGTCCTCCGTCTTGACACCAGTCGTGAAACAAATCGGTAGGAAATCGCAAATAATCGGGGGTGGTGGGTTTTAAATCCACGAGTAAATAGGCGTGTGGCGTTTGAGTGACATCATCGTACGCATGAGTCAGCCAAGGTGTTCCTAACTGTTTGGCTAAGACTTGCACTTGTGATTTATCTCGAGGACTTTTAAACAAGACCACGTAATGAGCATTGAGACTAATCGTACGATGGGCTTTACTTTGTTGAAACAAATTTTGTGTAATGTAAATGACACTGGCATTACGATGATGCCCTTTACGCTTAAACCACAGTTTAATTTCTTCTTCGTCTTCTCCTAACATGTCGCCAAAAATGACCAAATGAGTTTGACTAGGGTCAGACACGATCCCATCGTCTTCTCTAGGAATACCTTCCACAAACACAATGGAATCACCTTGACTTTCTTGCAAGAGGCTGTATGCCAATTGCCACTCTTTGTGACACCACACGATGCGTTGAGGTGAAAGATCGATCGAATGATGTTTACGTTCGATCAAACGTTTGACAAATTCGGTTTTGCCTGAACCGCTCTGTCCAGCAATTAACATGTTAAAAGGATGACGAAGATACAAGGCTTCCCAACTAGCATGATCTAAGTGTTCGTCAATGACTTTGAATATCGAGGAGGAAGGAGTAGAAATAATACAATTAGCCATAGTAGTGTAGGGTATGACACTAATGACACAAAAATAGACAAGACAAGAGGTTTTTTCAATATACGTTTATTTCAATGCATGTTTAAATTGGAACAACACGAAAGAAAAAAATACATAAAAGCCAAATGGATAAGTACAGGAATAAAATACACACGGTGACTTAACATCTATATCAAACTGAAATACGGGATTAACATTTATACCAAAAAGAAATACGGACTCAACATTCTATATCAAACAAAAATACGGACTTATCAGTAAAATGCGGATGTAATAAAATTTGTCTCGTTTCCGAACTTCTGTTGATTATTGTTTCTTCTTCGCTTTCAGTAGTCAAAGTATGAAATTAGTTGCATAACCAAGTCTAGAAATCTTCATCTAATGTCTTTCAAACGAAACAAGCGAACACTATGATACTTCTCGAGAAGAACAAGGAAAATCTTAGTTGCCCATACGCAACTAAGAAACAGCCGTTTATCTGTAAAGATGAATCTTTTTGTAATTTGTACAAACATCGTTTCGATGTTCGACTGCCTTGTAGCGAATGAAACATCTTTATAAATTATTTTGTATATTTAGAACGGAGCATTTCCAAGTGACATTTGACGAACTCTTCTCAGGATATAGCAGGGTCCATCGACCTAAACGTGCTTTTATTTGCTAAATTAAAATTACAGAACATCATCTGTATCTTGAAACATTTCCAAAACTTTGTTTAATAAACAAACCTTTTGTCATAATATCTACCCTTTTCTAAAAGCATATCCGTCTTATTAATGAAATTGTAATTTGGCTGACTTTCGAGCTTCGTGCATTCGGACTGCACTAACATTTTCTTTGCTCCGCGTTTAACAAGAACAGTTTTAGAGTGTTTCTAGCTGTAAATGGAATTCATTGTCTTGACACAAACTGTTATACTAGATTTGCTTGCATGTTTTATTTATATTGTGCAAAAATAAATAAAAATTGGAGATGGATAATTCTAAGTTGGTAGATTTTGTGCCCATCTCTTTTGTCATATTTATGTCGATACAAAATTACTGACAATAAACGTTGACTATGAGATATTGTTAACACAACTATACATAAATATCATAAGGATTTCATATGCCGCATCAACAATGTGGATTACGTCACCAGGAACAAATTCGGAATAAATCTATGTATTATATGGAAAGTCTGAGCCGAGAATATCTTGGGTAAATCTGTCATTTAAACAGCATCGTATGATGCATTGTTCTGGTACATATGTTTTTCATGACTTTGCTTATTCTTCTGCTTCTCTTGTGACAAGAAATCATATTCCAAACCTTCATTGGTTCAGTAAAATTTATCTCAAGCTGCATTTATCGTAGCTAAGGGATTTTGCAAATATACTTCTAGTCGTCTGGATTGAACCAATCGTTCATGTACAATGAAGTTATGAAAAATGCATTCGTACATTGACATGTAGCTAAGGGATTTTGCAGATATGCTTCTAGTCGTCTGGAATGAACCATTTGTTCATATACAATGAAGTTATCAAAAGTGCATTCGTACATTGACACGTAGGAAGGATGTCACATATCTTCTTGCAAAATTATGGAAATATCAACAGAGCAGTCATTTATACTAACTATATATTGAGGTCTGTGAGGGTTATGGAAAATTACGATATATATAATAGTAAAAAAAATGCTTTATCTCTTTATTTTTCCTAACATAATATTAACAAGACGTGTTGTCTGTCTTGAACAAGGACGTGCACTCTGCGTGTGACAACGTGTTTAGCTGGACGGTGTGGGTTTGACTGGTTTATTCGGATCAAAGTGGGTCCAGGTTTTAATGAGATCATATAGCCGCTGTCCGGGACACTCCGTGGTTCCGACATCACGGTGTCCATACATTTTGTAGTCTTCTGTGATTTTGCAAATCTGGACGCCACATTCAATTATGTTGATGACAGCAGTTAGAGCAGCGGTGTTAGGCAGTTTATGAGTGTAATCACCCATGATGGAGAATGCTACGGCAACGTCATTCCAGCCACGCGTGTGAGCCCCGACACGATCCCATCCTCTTCCTTCGTACACTCGTCCATCTCCACCAATCAGAAAATTGTAGCCGATGTCATCCCAACCTGAAAATTAAAACAGCTATCTTCAGGGTATTATGATCTACAATGCAGACCTTATTCACGTCTCTAATAAAAATAGATATTCCAAACTAAACTACATAGTGGAAATGCACCGTAAAGCAGCTTAATTTCAAACCGAGTAGAAAGAGACATCCACTATAAGGGCCGAAGTTAGAGGATTCATATTTATTTATCAATATCACCCCACCCCACACCCCCTTCAAAAGTTTTGGCCCATTTTATGCTTATTTTCCTATCTCGTATTTACCCTTTTCAAAACAGGCATAACTTCCAGTATGGCCACCAGGTTAATTTAATAATAATAATAATAATAATAATAATAATAATAATAATAATAATAATTATCATCATCATCATCATCAATTAGATATACGGCGCCAATTGGTCTTTTCACGACAAATAAATGCCCGTGCTCGAATTGTCTGCAATTATTTGGCCAGAAAAGAATTTTCAAAATATAAATCTTCAGAAGCAAAAAAAACCCATGAAAGTTTGTGTTTTTTATTATCTTAAGCAATGCAAAAGTGGCTTGTTAATGTGTCCAACTACCCAACCCGAACTCTACAGAATAACCATACTGCATACTCACATCCTGTCTGTGATGTCCTAATGCCTCATTTTTCTTGTCTACAACTAAATTTCATCCCGATCAAGTGTTGGTCATATTTACCTCTATCATCCATATGGAAGTTCTGTATTTTCTGCATCTCCAAAGTGCAGTTGTCCTGATTATCGCATTCGGACATGGCGGTATGATGGATGAACACAATCCCGACTGGAGTATTCATGTGTTCAGTGTGCTTTGTAGGTCGAGCGTGCCATTCATCACGTGTCACCAAGGTAACGTTGCACTTGACATCATGTGGACGACCTAGATAGTAATAAAGTATTAATTTTATTCTTCAACTCGTTAACTTTTTCACACTAGGAAAGACATACTTTGTTGTAGGTTCAACGTTCAAGAACTGCTAAAACATAAATATCAGCTTACTTCGAGCTTCATCTGATCACCCCATCTTAGATATTTCGATGTTAAACGGGGGTTTGAAGGGCAAAGCGCACCCCTTTTTGAAAAGCTAAATTTTCAAGGTCGGCGCAACGACTTCAGGTAATTGCTTTTACGCAGGGTCTTCCGTATTGAAATGACACTGTATTTGATCATACTTGCCTGCAATAGGTAAAATAATTTTTTCAAAATCTTCTTAGATATAACAATTTATTTTGTTTGTTTGATTATGATTTTTTAACGTAGCTTTGAATAATTTTTCAGGCAATTCGCTACGATGACTGCAGTGAGGCAGTTTATAGTAATGTCTAGCACTGGGGCATCATGCCGCAGATATGTAGCATGATGTCCCACCCAGTCACATTATCATGATACCAGGCCGACCAGTTCTAAAACTAACCTCTTATTGCTGAGCGCCAAGCAAGGCAGCTGTTAGTACCATTTTCCTAACTCTGTGGATGACTCGGCCGGGGGATATAACAATAGATATAACAATTTAAACATTATTTATAACTTTAAATAAACCAATATATCATTCGAAAATTAGATAATAAATAAATTATACTATTAACTTGATTGATCACATTCTCATGATCTTTTGGCCTTTTCCGTTCATAGACTGCAAGTATTACATAATCATTTGAGTTCTGAAGTCCTGGAAAATGTAGTCCGATGAAATTTAGATCACGTGAGCAAGCAATATGCAAATATGTTTGTTTTAAATTTTCCTTTGTTTTAACGGTGCTTCTAACACAAAACTGACTATATCACGGCTTTTCAAAAGGACAATCAAAAGCAGTCGACCGGACTGGCCTGAGCGGATATAGAACTCTTCTTTTGGATAGGTGGAGCAATGTTATATCAACAAAGCTACCGCAGTTTCCCGAACAATATAAAAACGTACCAGTTACGATATCCAGTTTGCAAACACCGTACTTTTGGCCTGCATGTTGGCTTAGCAAAGAGGCAAAAATGTTTTAATTAATAAATCTGACAAAATAAAAAAATTCGTATTATGTAAGAAGGATCAACGTAAGGTCAATCAGCATTGCTAGGCCGAGTAGTACATGGCTATCTTTATATCGATACCGCTGAGAAGATAAGGTTAGACGAAACTCGGATTAGGCGTAATTCATATTCCATATAAAATGTTCCTTCTATTTTCCTGTTATTTGGTGTACGTTATATCATATTTTCTTCTGACTGCTTAAGTCACCAATGTTTTATATTCCAGTATGACCAGCGGTGTCATTCCTCTGGCAAGCCATCAAACACGAATCCAACATAATCATACAGAATCTCTACCGATGAGTGTCTCAAAAAGAGTAATACAAATCTGAATTAGATTTGTCGTTCAATGTAATGAATAAGTTTATAACTAATACATAAACAGACTGCAGCTCACGATAATTTCTCCTTTCCCACCATGCATAGGGTCAAAGATCTCCAAGATATCGTTTGATACAAGCCATGAATGGCCGAATACGCCGAATCACAACTCTCTGCGCCATAGTTGCAAAATAAGTGACACTGTTCTCTGGCGATTTACTATCCAATTTCAGATAATATTCTTACGCTAACCGGCTCGTAGGACACATCTATATGTTACAAGTAACAAAATAGTTCCAAATACTTGGACCCCAACTTTGTTTGTTTCCAAGACTTGCTAAAGTAAGTCGTATATATATATATATATATATATATATATATATATATATATATATATATATATATATATATATATATATATATATATATATATGAAATTAAAATTAGCAAACGTCTTTGTAATAATGTTTTTTCAAAACTTAATATTGCTCATGCGTTTTGGAATACGTCTGTTGTCACATCTTTAGTGTCAGAGGTGCATATATCGACATCTTCTCAAGTTCGTCCGTTTCGGAGGCATATTATACAGAGTACCACTTAATACATATGGTTAACAATGTACCGAGGTGGGCGGAGATTAAGGTGTAGGGAACATTGTATTCAGAACTAAACAACAACACTACCTGTAAGATTTGTACTTCTGTTAGGCTTTTAAAAAAGTTAAGCCTCTTGGCAGCTTGTGAGATTAAGTTAATTCATATCTAAACCATAGTTTGCATTTTTTTTATGATACTTGAAAAGATGTGGCACATATGTGTGTAACTGGGTCTGTTGTGACTAGATAACTCTTACCCCTGTCGAGTTCCAGCAGAGTTATCTCTCTAAAATGCAATGGGGTACCTAGTTTTGTCCTTGTCAAATTGATAATCTAAGATTGTTCTCTATGACAGTGTGTGACACGGATGCTGAAGTAGGATAGAAAGTATATTTATTGCACAAAACGTTAGCATTGATGTCTTTGGAAAAACAATTGGTACCGTGATACTTGTAGGGAAGAACAGCCTCACATTATAAGTCAATATAAAGTGTCATTTAATAAATGGACAGTTAGAAAAGGTATATACGTGCATGATGAATACACGGAAGGGTGGTGATATACACTGACGTACTATTAACTAATAAATAACTTTGCAGCGCACTAATATTAATAAATTATATTATCCATCAATGGAAAACGCGACCGCGGAAACTCAAACACGGTTGGGTATCTTACTTTTTAATAATCTTTTTTTCTTCTTCTAGTGATAAGTCCATGTTTTGTTGTTATTTTTTTTTTACACGAATACAAAGTTTATCGCCACACGAGAGAGACACATCAGAATGTGAAGAACCTTAAACATCTCATATGGCTTATATTTCATAGCTCTCACAAATATATTTCGGCATAATGATTTCTTTCCTTTTTGTGTTGCTTGCACAATATGTGATGTAATATTGCTTATTTTTGTCTCGCCTGCAATGAATAGGATAAGACAGGGGTTGTTCGTGATTTGGAGTAATTTCAAACTCTTCCTATTTTTAGCTTAGTATTGATTCTCCGTTACGAAATATATTTTGTATTACTAATAATATGATCAGACTTTATGCCAGTATTAAACTCAATACGTAAGTACAGATCATTTGGCAATTAATGTCAATTTTATTAGAGAGGCAGCTCATATTTATATTAATACTTAGACTTTATAGCATTTATCTTTCTTAAGATCAATGAGCACGATCCCATATTAAGAGTCTGTAGAAGAAATGAAGCTGGTCGTGAAATCTCTTCACCAAGATGTCTAAAGGGCAAACGGTACTAATTGTATGAAAATGGAAACCAGTCTGAAAATGGGCGAACTTACAATAGAACATACATCGGTTTGGCTGGCTAGGTTTCGTTAATAATAATAATAATAATAATAATAATAATAATAATCATAATAATGACTTTATATAGCGCCTAATGTTTAGAAGCTCTTAGCCCTTGACAACATTTATAATTATATGACTACACTTCAGAAAAACAAAAAACAAAAACCTTGAAATTAGAAATAATAAAACATACTATAAATATATAAGGTATAAAAAACATTATTAGGTCTCTAAGTTTGTTCCTGCAGTCAAAAAAAGCGAATTTTTGTCTTGTATGAAGTTCGTTCAATCATCTGCATGTTGTAGCATTTTTACATCTTCTCGTATATTTGGAACCTTTTATATCTTTTATTTCTTTGTTGAGTCTTAATTTGATATTTACTATTTGTATTGCTATTACGTATAATAACATAGATAGTGGACATCCCTGTCTCATTTATCTTTTTATTTCGATCTGTTCAGTCCTTGCCCCATTTACCTGTACTTATGAGCTTATTTCCCTGTACCGCATTTTGATCCAATTTTGGAAATTCTCACCAAATTTTCCTAAGGTATTGAATACATTTTTATGTTCTATCTGCCAAAGACCTTTTCCGGGTCAAAAAGTTCCCTAGCATCTTTCTGTCCATTGATACTAACGTATTCCATTATTTTTCTAATACTTAATATGCTGTTTTGTACGTCAATAGACATTTTTATGCTATATTAGAAGTTTGTATGTGATTAGGATTTTTTTTACGCAGCTTTAACAATTTTTCATTCATATCGCTACGATATCTGCAGTGAGGCAGTTTATAGTGATGTCTAGCACTGGGGCATCATGCCGCAGAGATCCAGCATCATGTCCCACACAGTTACATCATCCTGAAACCATGGTCGACCAGTACTAACACGAAACTCTTAATGCTGAGTAACTAGCGAGGCAGCTGTTAGTACCAATGTATTAAACAAATTGGCATGAAGATGATTGGTGTTGTGTTTAATGTTTGTCAAATCTGGATTGCCATGAACGACAGTATAATGCCACATAAACAAGCAAGCGAGAGTAGAGGTATCAACTTGTAGTTGAGAAGTCAAAGAGGCGTTTTCAATCACAATGGCGCGCAGACGGGGGTTGTTTGTGATTTGGAGGAATTTCAAACTCTTCCTATTTTTGGCTTAGTATTGATTTTTTGTTATCAAATATATTTTGTATTACTAATAATAGGATAATATTTTATGTCAGTATTTAAATTACTACAAAAGTACAGATCCATTGGCTATTTATGTCAATTTTATAAGATAGGCAGCTCATATGTATATTAATGATTAGACCTTACTTATATCAGTTATCTTTCTAAAGATCAATGAGCATGATCCGATCTGAAGTGTGCGTTTAATGTTTGTCAAAATCTGGATTGTCATGAACGACAGTATAATGCCACATAAACAAGCAAGTGAGAGCAGAGGTATCAACTTGTAGTTGAGAAGTCAAGTAAGTGTTTTCAATCGCAATGGTTCGCACAAAACAGACTGCGAGAAAATCAACCGATTTAGACTCAACAATGTATTAATAATCACTAAGTAACAAACATTACAAAAAGAGATATACAATGCAGTGAAGGTTGAAAAAATATTATCTTAAACCTCATAAGTGAGAATTACTCGGATAAAAATAAGGGAAATAGCGAGAAAAAATGGCCGAAGCACGCAAGCTGACAAAGGACTTGCAAAAATATTTTCGGATAGATGGCCGCCAGTGAACGTAGCTAAGAAAATCTCTCCCAAAATGTTGGTGATATTTACAGTTTGCAGTGTGATGTAGAGATTCATCTTTGGTCGAGCATCTATGTGAAGTTTTTTATCTTCAATCTAAAGTTCTATTTCAGCTGTGGATTATGTGTCTCTTGCAGAATTTGTAGTTTTGTGAAAGTTTTTTTTTTAAATGAGTCTCTTTTCTATGGTTTGTGTAACCTGGTGTTAATTTACACCTTTTTGAGAAGACCCTCATACTCACTAATCTGCACAATTTACAATACTTGCTCACAATTTCATTGAGACAGTTTAGAATACAATAATTAAATTGTAATTAAAATGATAACAAGATCAGAATCTATTATGTATTCACAAGCTAAAGTAAAACAGGAAAAACAAAATCTCAGGAAAATAGAAGCTGAAATAAATACCTTACATGCTTTAGTGAATCAAAATAATAACCCCACTGCGATGAAAGAATTGAACAAAAACAAGCGGAGTTAGAAGAAATGAGGAAAAAAGAGGTGGAAGGTATAATGTTAAGATCTAAGGCAAGATGGTATGAATCTG
Source organism: Unio pictorum (assembly GCA_030141615.1). Classification (NCBI taxonomy): domain Eukaryota; kingdom Metazoa; phylum Mollusca; class Bivalvia; order Unionida; family Unionidae; genus Unio; species Unio pictorum. The sequence continues at coordinate 1,389,743 of JARLTB010000298.1, forward strand.
GTGAAAAAAACTCTAAATATTTTCTTAATCTCGTAAAGAGAAATTACACAAACAAAACAATAAAAGAGTTAACTAAGGAAGATGGAACAAGGGTAACAGATTCAAAAGAAATATTAAATCAACAGAAAGACTTTTATGAAAAATTATACCAAAGTAAAAACAAATGTAACTTTCAAACGCTTAACTACTTTTTTAACCATGATAAAAAAAACTCTCAGATTTTGAAAGAAGTTCATGTGAAGGTAAGTTAACGTTTGAGGAATGTGGTTTAGCACTAAAAAATATGAAAAATGAAACTAGTCCTGGTTCTGATGGATTTACGGTAGAATTCTACAAATTCTTTTGGAAAGACCTAGGCGGTTTTCTCTTTAGGTCTCTAAATACTGGATATGATATGAATCATTTTTCAGAATTTCAGTCTCAGGGGATCATAACATGCATTCCAAAAGAAGATAAAGACATGAAATTTATAAAAAATTGGAGACCAATCTCTCTACTTAATGTAGATTACAAGATTGCTTCAGCGTCAATTGCTAATAGGGTCAAAAAAGTACTCCCGTTTATCATCAGTGACACCCAAAAGGGTTTTATGAAAGGGAGATTCATTGATGAAAATACAAGATTGTTGTATGACCTGTTGCAATACCTTGAGGAAAAAAATGAATTTGGTCTTCTCCTATTGATAGACTTTGCAAAAGCTTTTGACTCAGTTGAATGGGACTTTCTAGAAGCTGCTCTGAAGTCTTTTAATTTTGGAGAATCAATTTGTCACTGGTTCAGGCTATTTTGCAATAAATCAAAAAGTTGTGTTATTAATAACGGACATTTATCCCCATTCTTTAATTTGGAGAGAGGTTGTCGCCAGGGAGACCCTTTATCACCCTACTTTTTTATAATAGGAATTGAACTTCTTGAAATAGAACTAAAGAAAAACACAGATGTTACAGGCATTTTTTATAATGAAATGGAGTTCAAATTAGGGCAGTACGCTGATGATGCTTTTCTATTATTAGATGGTTCTCATTTGTCCTTGAGGACAACCATGCAGATTTTAAATGATTTTGCTTTGGTGTCAGGTCTGCACTGCAATGTTTGGAAATTGAAAGCAATTTGGATTGGAAACAAAAAGTATTCTAATGAAAAAATATGTCCAGAAATTGATATTAACTGGTCAATGTCCAATTTTAGATTGCTGGGAATATATTTCTCTTTGAACTTGGAGGATATGGTAGAGCTTAATTATTCGATGAAAATAAAGGAAGTTAAGAAACTGCTTGGCTGGTGGAGTAGAAGAAATTTATCCATTATTGGAAAAATTACTTTGATAAAGTCCTTGCTTTTGCCTAAATTCATTCATCTTTTTGCAGCTTTGACAAATCCTCCACCCCATATAGAAAAGGAACTGAATACATTATTTTTTCCAGTTTATTTGGGGCAGTATAACTGAGAGAGTTAAACGAGACACACTTATAGCTTCTTTTGAGGAAGGGGGATTAAATATGATTCACTTGCATTCATTTGTGTGTTATATAAAACTTTCCTGGATTAGGCGCCTCTTAATAAACGAAGATGGCTTATGGCAAAAACTGGTTTCTGAACAAATATTTGGAAAATTTGGAGGTATGCTGTTACTTTCATTAGGAAAAACTAAATTAAAAGTAATCTCTAAATTAATTAAAAATATTTTTTGGCGTGATGTTATTTATGCGTTATCTCAATGGAAAAATGAACCATCTACTGTCAATGAATACTTGTCTCAAGATATTCTTAATTTAGTGACTGTAGATAATTTTAAATCATACACAAGTTGGAGAACAAACGGTATTGTAATTATTCAACATCTTTTTGATGCACAAGGGTCTCTATTAAGTTTTGATGAAATAAAACAAAAAACAAAATCAAATAATTTCATACAGTACTTTGCTCTTATTTTAAAGATCTCTGTGATGTGGAAAAAGAAAATTAAAACTTTCATTGAAAGTGGAAATAGTTTTCTTGTAGCTTTGGACAAAACATCTCTCCTTAGGGTAAGAGCAAAGAATAAATTTCTCTATAAAGACCTGATAAGAACCAAAATAATAAAGATAAATGGTAAACAGGAAACTTGGTCCAGACAGCTAGAGTGTGCGATTGGTACAAATGAATGGACCAACTATTTTGTTTCGGCTAGATTTTGTACAAAAGACACAAAAATGATTAGCTTTAACTTTAGATTTCTCCACAGAAATATTGCCACAAACCAGTTTCTAAAAAAGATTAATTTAAGTGATAATGATAAATGTACCTTTTGTAATGAGGGAATAGAAGAAATTGAGCACTTATTTTATGACTGTTTAGTTACTGAAAACTTTTGGAAACTGTTGGTAGAATGGATCCAAACTTATGACCCAAATTTTAGAATTACACGAAAAGATGTCTTTATAGAAAATAACAACTTTGACGATCTTATTAACTTCCTAATTTTGCTTGCAAAATATGTTATATACAGATCACGTTGTGCATCAAAAAGCCCAAATCTTGCCTATTATAAAAATTGTGTTTTATCGTATAAAACGCTGGAAAAATATGTCGCCAAAGTGAATAACAGAAGTGACGAGTTTAAAAGAAAGTAGACCCTATTATCAACTTTTGGTACATGAATTATTATTATTATTATTATTATTATTATTATTATTATTATTATTATTATTATTATTATTAAAATTGATATATTCATTATTATTTTTTAATGCAATTTCAAGCATCTTGGGGTTTGTATGCGAGTATGACTTTGTGTACAATAATTGTGATTGTAAGTAAGTGTCTGTGTGTGCATGTGTGTGCGTGTTGTGTAGGGAACACTTGTAGAGATCACGACACAAAAGAATTTAAGATCATGCCCCATACGCCAGGTCAGGTGGTGATGTAGGGGAATATGTAAAATCCTGATACCTTGTGTTCAATTATAAATAAATTTAAAAAAAAAGAAGAAGAAGAATAGAAACAGAGGAAGGATCCTTTATTGAATGTAATTACAAAGAAGCAACACAATTTTTAAATATGCAGGGGATACAAAGAGGAAACATACCCGGAGTTGTCAACAGAGTTGATAGCTTTAAAAATCAATGACCCGGAAATACAACAAAATATCTACTCTATCAACAGAAATCAACAGAAATGGATATAAAGGGTTTATAATAAGACCACGAGGCAACGTACCAGCAATACCTTACGGAGAAATAACTATACATGTAGAGAAAGTGACAGTTACAAAGGCAGAACCACTACCTAAAAAGATCAAGAAACAGACAGGAGAGTTAAACCTGACGGACATTCCAATGGATATATCTTTACACCGTAGAAAAGTCTGAGGAAAAATTTGGGATAAAAGTGGTAAAATCAAGACTCGGAACTGCTCCTGGTTTCTCAATATATAACGGAACCAGATACTAGAAATTGAAAACACTAGACTCGGAACAATAAAAGGATCATTATCCATCAATGGAAATCCCGACCGCGGAAGCTCAAACACGGTTGGGTATCTTACTTTTTAATAATCTTTTTTTTTCAAAGTTAAACGATAAAAAAAAGAAATGCCATATTTCAGCCAAAAACGGTTTAAAGTAGATATGGATTCAGTTTCTAGTGATAAGTCTATGTTTTTTTTCCACGAGTAAAAAATGTATCGCCACACGAGAGAGACACATCAGAATGTGAAGAACCTTAAACATCTCATATGGCTTATATTTCATAGCTCTCACAAATATACTTCGGCATAATGATTTCTTTCTTTTTTGTGCTGCTTGCACAATATGTAATGTAATATTGCTTATTTTTCTCTCGCCTGCAATGAGTAGGATAAGACAGGGGTTGTTCGTGATTTGGAGGAATTTCAAACTCTTCCTATTTTTGGCTTAGTATTGATTCTTTGTTATCAAATATATTTTGTATTACTAATAATATGATCAAATTTTATGTCAGTATTTGAATTACTACAAAAGTACAGATCCATTGGCTATTTATGTCAATTTTATAGGCAGCTCATATGTATATTAATGATTAGACCTTATATCAATTATCTTTCTAAAGATCAATGATCATGATCCGATCTGAAGTGTCTGTAGAAGAAATGAAGCTGGTTGTGAAATCCCTTCACCATGATGTCTAAAGGACAAACGGTACTAATTGTATGAAAAATGGAAACCAGTCTGGAAGTGGGCGAACTTACAATATAACTTATATGGGTTTGGCTGGCCAGGATTCGTTAATAATAATAATAATAATAATAATAATAATAATAATAATAATGAGGACTTTATATGGCGCCTAATGTTTAGAAGCTCTAAGCCATTGACAACATCTATAATTATATAATTACAATACAGAAAAACAAAAATCAAAAACCATGAAATCGGAAATGATCAAACATACTGAAAATATATAAGGTAAGAAAACAAACATAATTAGGTATGTTAGTTTGTTCATGCAGTCGAAAAAGGTGAATTTTTGTCTTGTATGAAGTTGGTGCAATCATCTGCATGTTGTAGCATTTTTACATCTTCTCTTATATTTGGAACCTTTTTCCTTTTATTTCTTTGTTGAGTCTTATTTTGATATTTAATATTGCTATTGCTATTACGTATGATAACATAGACAGTGGACATCCCTGTCCAACTGATACTTTTAGTTCAATCTGTTCAGTCCTTGCCCCATTTACCTGTACACATGAGCTTATTTCACTGTACAAGATATTAGTCCCATTTTTGAAATTCTTTCCAAATGTTTCTAATGTTTTGTAGTTTTGTTTTAATCTGTCAAAAGCCTTTTCCTAGTCAAACGTTACCATAGCACCTTTCTGTCCAGTGATACTAACGTATTCCATTATTGTTCTAATACTTAATATGCTATTTTGTACGTCAATATACATTTTTATGTTATATTAGAAGTATGTATGTGATTAGGATTTTTAACGCAGCTTAAACATTTTTTCATTCATATCGCTATGTTATCTGCAGTGAGGCAGTTTATATTGATGTCAAGCACTGGGGCATCATGCCGCAGAGATGTAGCATGATGTCCCACTTAGTTACATTATACTGACACCAGGCCGACCAGTAATAAACACTAACCCCTTAATGCTGAGTATCTAGCGAGGCAGCTGTTAGTACCAATGCTATAACAAAATTGGCATGAAGATGGTTGGTGTTGCGTTTAATGTTTGTCAAAATCTGGATTGTCATGAACGACAGTATAATGCCACATAAACAAGCAAGTGAGAGCAGAGGTATCAACTTGTAGTTGAGAAGTCAAGTAAGTGTTTTCAATCGCAATGGCTCTCACAAAACAGATGCGAGAAAATCAACCGATTTAGACTCAACAATGTAGCAAGAATCACTAAGTAACAAAAATTACAACAAGAGATATACAATGCAGTGAAGGCTGAAAAGATATTATCTTAAGCCTCATAAGTGAGAATTACTCGGAAAAAGCGAGAAAAAATGACCGAAGCACACAAGGTGACAAAGGACTTGCAGAAATATTTTTGGATATGAAGAATAAAAACAGGAAGGATCTTTTATTGAATGTAATAACAAAGAAGGACACATACCCGGAGTGTCAACAGAGTTGATAGCTTTAAAAATCAATGCCCCGGAAATACGGCAAAATATCTACTCTTTCAAGAGAAATGGCTATAAAAGGGTGTATAATAAAACCACGAGGCAGCCTGCCAGCAATACCTTCCGGTGAAATAACTATACATGGAGAGAAAGTGATAGTTAGGAAGGCAGAACGACTACTTATTAAGATTAAGAAACAGACAGAATTTTTTTTTTAAAAAAACAAGAAAAAATGAAAATAAAAAATATAAATATATGTTTAATTTAAAAATAAATTTTAAAAAAATTTAAAAAAAAGATAAGTTATTCAATCTATAGCATATATAAACACAAAACAATAGGACAGGAGGGCCTCCACAAAGTGGTCTATGAAGATCAACGAGAGAGTACCCTCCAAAAAGAAGTCATGAACGATACATCAATATCAATGTACACTTGATCAAGGAATCAATTACAGTTCTAGATTTCAGATGATGTAAAATAAGAAACACTTATTTCACAAAGTATTGTCAGCCCACACCCCTCTTTAATATATGAAAGATGGTATTTTGGTCTTATATCTTCTGCAAATGAAGGCCGCCATCTGTCGCCTTACATCAATTCCGAAGTGAAACGTATTAAGGGATTGATTGCATTGAATATTTATTACATGATGCAGTCGGAATGTTCAACATTGGACCAATTATCCTAATATTCACCCCCCTAGTGGAATAGAGTTCTACCAGACAACGACATAGGGCACCCAGAAAGCCCATTCCACGATCATTGCCTCTAACATAAACGAGATAAGATTTTGTCTTTATATTTGGCAAACAAAAGTTGTCATTTGCCGCCTGAAATCACTGCTGATGCAAAAATTATCAAGTAATTGATTTAAAAAATGTATACCATGCAGTTCGATTACGCAATATTGAACTAAATATCATCACATTCACCCCCTCGTGGAATAGGAATGCTATTTCAATCCTAATAAATGGTACAGTTTGAGGTGTCATATAAAGCGAGATATCAATATCGATGTTAACTTGATCAAGGAATTTATTGCAAACAGAATAATTTAGCTGAGTTAGTGAGAAATTTGCAATATTCGTAAAATAATCGTTACCTTTAACCACTCATGAAAGAGGGGTGATATTTTCGTATCAATCTTTAGCTATATTTGGTCTGTCGTACATCACCTCTATCAATTTCTATGTAGAATGTATCAAGGAATCGATTGGAAAATGAATTTGTGAGATGACGCTGTGTAAAATGTGCATTATTAACAAAATATAGTTGTGCGTTCGCTTTTCGTTCATTTTCGCCTACTAGTAAACATATTTGTAAAATTTATTGTATGACCTAACTAGTGGTTAACCTTGAACACAAGATAACGAGTTGTATTAAAGAGAGGTTACAACTTATGTAACGAGTATTGATCTGCCCTCATCAACATCGACGGCCAGCTTCTTAAGAAATATGTACAATCTGTCTAGTCTAGGTGTCCCCAAATTAAGTCTCCGTTCTCTCCTTTGGCGACGATCCAAGTTGGCAACAGGCCAAGTCCGCGAAATCAATGCTGACCGCAACGATCTTATTTACCAAATAACTGGACGCCTGTCCTTTGCATGAGCTGAATGTCAAGGTGAGGCTGCGTGAATTGTGGTTTGCCTCAATTGTTCTAAATGTCACACGAAGTTTATTAAGGCACGACACGACTCCATATGTTTTGTTGCATTACCGTACATACATACATACATACATACATACATACATACATACATACATACATACATACATACATACATACATACATACATACATACATACATACATACATACATATTGGCCTACCTAATTTCAGACGACAGGATAATAGTATTTACCTGATCGGACTTGATCTGTGTAGGCAATAGTATCCAATTAGGCCTGTTCCTTACATAGCGATTCGAGGTCAATAAATGCTGGTATCATGTGTGCCGTATGTATGTATGTATGTATGTATGTATGTATGTATGTATGTATGTATGTATGTATGTATGTATGTATGTATGTATGTATGTGTGTGTGTGTGTGTGTGTGTGTGTGTGTGTGTGTGTGTGTGAGTGTGTGTGTGTGTGTGTGAGAATTTTAGAGGTACAAAAATTAAAGATAAAAACCTCGCAAAGACAACTATAGGACATAACAAATAAATATCTTTTAATTGAAAGGCATTAATTTCTTTCGTCATAAACTGCGCCAATTAAAAAGTCCATGACTTTCTCAGTTGGACCATCATTGCGACACACATTCAACTGCAAACCTGCTACCTCCATGTGTCCCCTCAAACGATATGATGGCCGCGATCGCGTAACTCAGTCGTCCCCAACCTAACTATTCCTGGAGATTCTAACTTTCACTTTGACCGTCCTGGAGACCCATACACGTCAAAACTCCTGGATTCCATTCTTGTTTTCAACCTTAAACAGTCAGTTAACCAAACCACCCATACACATGATCACATTTTAGACTGGTTTCGTCATAGACCTGATGATAATATTCTGCACACCACCCTTGTGTCCCACAAACTTGTATCAGATCACCTCTGCATTACATGCCATCTTGACGTATCAGTCCCTAACCTTCTACCTTTATTTGCTACTCGGAGAAACCTTCGTGTGATAAATAGGTCCAAATTAATGCATGGCATACAAGAAAACCGAACAACTTACTTACATCCTATAGCTGAACATCTAGATAACGGCCGGCGTTGATTGCTTGAAAAAATATCTCAGCTACTAAATGCAGAGTATCAATACAAAAAAGTGATTTCTATGGTATAGCAGTGTTAGGGACTAGCTTTGCACTGCTAAAAGACATCGCCGAAAAGCAGAGAGGCTTTGGCTTTCCACCACACTCACTATTCGTAAACAAAATCTATGAAGCCGCTAAGAAGATCGTCACACACTTAGTCCATTTAGCCAAATTATCCCACTACAGTACTAAGATCACGGAGAGTTCCAGCTGAAAAGAACTATTCGAGATAACTAACAAACTAATGTTAAGGAACAAATGTTCACCACTTCCAGCTACTTTCTCTCCAGTAGACCCTCCGGACCTATTTGCAAATTTCTTCCGTGAGAGAGTCGCTTGACAATCCAATTTTAATTGACTTGTCACCATACAGTTGTGATCCAGAATTTCAGCGACAACTATAAGGAGCATTTGAACCTGTCTCTCTTGATTTAGTACTGAGAATCGTGATGAAGAGTGCACCAAAGTCTTGTGAACTTGATGCAATTGCATCATCATTCATCTTTGAGTGCTTAGACCTAATATTCCCTTCACTAACTTATGTTATTAATATATTTCTCTCATTGGGAGAATCCCATCATTTTTCAAAACTGCCATAGTAAAGCCGCTGCTGAAGAAACCAACACTTAACTATCACGATTTATAGAACTACCTCCCAGTTTCTAATCTCCCATTCATATAAAAATTCTTAGCAAAAGTTCTTTTAACCCAACTTGTATATCATTTGAATTCAGTCTTTTTAGCAATGTACAGTCAGCATATCGCCCTTGCCACAGTACTGAAACTACTCTTCTGAAAGTATTTAATCACATTCTGCTTTGGATAGTGGAAAGATTACAGTTCTCAATCTCCTTGATTTGTCTGCAGCATTTGACACAATTGACCATGATATATTACTTCACCGTCTCCAGGATGTATCTGGCATTCAGAATATAGCCTTACGGTGGTTCAAGTCCTACTTAGTCAACAGGACACAAATTATATCTGCAAATGGAATACATGTACATTCGTTCCAATCCTCTTGATATATGTTGTGGTGTTCCACAGCCTCTGTTCTGGGACCTATTCGCTTAATTCTATACATTCAGCCGCTCTCAAGTGTCATATAGAATTTCCCAGTGTCTCACCAATTGTACGCGGATGATGCCCAAATATACAAGTCTAGCCGCCCAACTAAAGTTGACGCTACCATCTATGGAGTAGAGATTTGCATTTCTGATGTGAAATCATGGATGACATGTAACAAGCTGCAGATGAATGATGATAAAACTGAGGCCATTCTGATCACAACACAAAGACTTTCTCATTCACACCCTTTACCTCCGACAATAAATATCAGCAACACCAACATTAAATTCACACAGTCAATATGAAACATAGGTGTTACTCTAGATAGTACTCTCACATTGCACCAACATGTCATGAACATATGCATGGCTGCATATCTTGAGCTGAGACGCATCAGTTCCATTTACAAATATCTTTCAGTTGATGCCACTAAAACACTTGTGTGTTCATTAGTTCTTTCAAGCCTGGACTATTGTAACTCAAATCTGTCTGGTTCCTCACAATATCTACTCTTACTTCTAATATAACACCGCTCTGTGGGCCTGGTGGTTAGAGCGTCATCTGCGGAATGGGAGGTTGTGGGTTCGATCCCTGGCTGAGTGATACCAAACACTTACAAATATAGTACTAGCTGCTGCCTCGCTTGTCGCTCAGCATTAAGACGTTAGTGATAGGGCTTGTCGGCCTGGTGTCAGGATAATGTGACTGGGTGGGACATCATGCTACATGTCAGCGGTATGATGCCCCAGTGCTAGATATCACTATAAACTGCCTCACTGCAGATATCGTAGCGATATGAATGAAACATTGTAAAAGCTACTTTAGAAAGCCTAATCACACACATGCTTCTAATAATAACATAAAAATGTCTATTGACGTTGTGTTTTTATAATGGTTAAATTAATATCTTTAATTCTTGTTTCAAGGGATACTCATAGTCTGCATTTGTTTCACGTAAACTGAAACGTACATCTTCGTTCTGGTATTCATTTCAAGTTAGCTAAATGGCACGAGACTTACGACCTTAACACCAGTCAGCAAAATAAGATGTTAATGAAAAAGGAGACAATCCCTGTTTTATTAAAACACAAAGTGATGTAATAAATGGTGTCAAGCTTCAAAGTGAGCATATGTGGCGTGTTTTTTTAAGCTGATGGGAATGGTCTGTATTACCATACAGTTTTGAAAGAGCTTAGACAATATGTACTCAAATGAGAACACTATTTATTATATGTATCTCTAGTTTTGATATATCGCGGTATATATAATTAAGACTTTCATCGAATGAAATCACAATCACCCCAAAGTGTGAATTTAGCAGCTCTAATTTGAACCATCTAAATCCTATGTATTAGGTCTTTATTATGTGGGTTCCACCCAACTCTGAATAAAAGTATTGTGTTGTATTTGATGAACGCATGGAAGAGGATAGGTCCAATAATAATCCCTTTACGTACTACACTAACAACACGGTGTAATTCAAGAACAGTACGGCCATCATCTAAATTCAGCTGAATTTGCAGATTTTTGTATATACTATAGCTTGAATTTCCTGTAGTAATATATTAGATCGTATCGTCAGAAAGCTTGAGCCTTCTACTCTGTTTTTGACTCCGTTTACGTTCAATGATGTATCGTTGAGTTTCTTTCTTACATGTTATCACTGAAAGTGATATTTTTAGTCCAAAATTGTTGTTTAAATGATTCTGTTCGTGTTTTATGCTGCCTGATTTGCTTAGTTGTTGTTTTGATTTTTTTAAATCGACATTATTCAATCGTTATCAATCCTGAGACTGTTATTGTTGTTTTATCAGAACTGTCTCCTATTTTTAAATGGATGGGGATGATATATGCTGTCTTAGCACCTCGTCCCTGTATGACCATTCTGTTGAGGTCGTGCCGAGGTAGAGGGAATACCTTCACGCATTAGCGAGAACTGCTCGCACTTTGTTGTTCCATTTTCTGCATAACAAATTTCTGAATTTCATCAGCGTGATAGAATTTTTCTCGGGTAAATTAAATTGTTTTTCTCGACTAGCTTGACTGGCATCACATACGGATGACAGGAGGGGACTGGATTATTGAGCCTAGGGCGTCGGGCTATAAGATTATTTTAGCTATGATGCGGGGATTTACAGAACAGTTCTCATATAAGGTCATGGATTCTTTTTCTATATCTAAAGACATTGCATTTCTATTTTTTCTCATTAGCCTAGAAAAGTTTATATATATATATATATATATATATATATATATATATATATATATATATATATATATATATATAATATTTATTACTTACCTTCACAAGAAAGCACATAGAGAGTTACGATGAATGCTAGAAACATGTTTTTTTCTTCTGGTTCGTATCGATTTCAGTATAAACGTCTGAACATGCTTTGAAATATATGTAAACCAGTATGTTCTTGCGACCCTTTTATAGTCGTATCAATGTGTTGGCTGGTTCTCTACTTTGATCCGTACACTAAACTGGTTCCCTATTTAGAATACTCCTTAAGGTACACTCAGCTACACTAAGTCAAGCGAACGCAGACGCCATATTGTCACTTGATCAAAACAAATGACCTCACACGGAGTGGTCAAGTTTATCTAACAGCGGCACATATTCCTTTAACATTCTCTATTTAAGTGAAACAATGTGCACTTTACTAATGCTTTTGATTTCAACTATATCAGTCGTTATGCTTAACCAACAATTCGTAATATAATACTTTTTACAACTATTTTCACTAATAGGCTAAGAAGAAGGAAAAGCGTACACACAAATATAGTTTTTAATATTGCACATTCTACACAACGTCATCTCCAAAATTCATTTTCCTATCGAATGCTGATAATATTCACATCGAAATTGATACGAGGTGATGTACGACAGCCTAAATATAGCTTAAGATCAATACGAAAATAGCATCCCTCTTTCACAAACCGGGCGCGGGTTAACGATTGTCTTGCAAAACCTGCACACTTCAAACTAAGTCAGCTAAAATATTCTGGTTACAATAAATTCCTTGATCAATTTTACACAGATATTGATATCTCGCTTTACATGACACTTCAGACTTTACCAAATATTAGGATCGAAAAAGCAACCCTTTTCCACGAGTTGCTGAATGACAATATTTGGTTGAATATTGTGCATTCCTACTGCATCACGTAAAAGATTCCATTTGCAATCAATTCCTTGATACATTTTACATCAGAATTTATTGAATGCGACAAATGACAACCTTTCTTTGTCAAATATTAAGATCAAATGATATCGATTTTATGAAGTTAGTGGGAAGTGGCGTGAAGTGCGTTTTCTGGAACCTTTTGTTGTTGTCTGGTTGAACCGTACTACAAGAGGGGTGAATATGAGGACATTTGGTCCAATATTGAACATTCCGACTGCATCATGTAACAAACATCAATTGCAGTCAATTCTTTGATACTTGTCACTTAAAAATTGGCGTAAGGCGATAGACGACAACCTTCATTTGCAAACGATATAAGACCAAAATACCATCTTTTATACATAAAAGACTGATGAGGTGACGATATTTTATGAAATAAGTGTTTCTGTGATTACATCGGCTGAAAATTAGTTCTGTAATTGATTCATTGATACAGATGTATCGTTTTCATGACAATCCAGATTCTGAAAAGCATTAAACACAACGCCAACCATCTTCATACCAGATTCTTAAACAAATGGTTCCAATAGTAGCCTCGTTTGAGACTCTGCATTAAGAGGTTAGTGTTAGGACTGGTCGGCCTGGTTTCAAGATTATGTGACTGGGTTCATGTTAATTTTTTCCTGCTTGATGCCCCAATGCTAAATATCAATGTAAACTGCCACACTGCAGACCTCATATCGATATGACTGAAAATTTTTTAGAACTTTGTTAAATCTCTCTCTCTCTCTCTCTCTCTCTCTCTCTCTCTCTCTCTCTCTCTCTCTCTCTCTCTCTCTCTCTCACACACACACACACACACACACACACACCATGTTGACTAAGTAGGACTTGAACCACTGTAAGCTATATTCTGAATGCCAAATACATCCTGGAGACGGTGAAGTAATATAGCATGGTCTATTGTGTCAAATGCTGCAGATAAATCAAGGAGAGTGAGAACTGTAATCTTTCCACTATCCGAAGAAGAGAGAATGTCATTAAATACTTTCAGAAGAGTAGTTTCAGTACTGTGGCAAGGGCGATATGCAGACTGTACATTGCTAAAAAGACTGTTTGCATTCAAATGAGATACAAGCTGGGTTAAAAGAACTCTTTCTAAGATTTTCTTATGGCCAAGTACATTTGTTCCTTGACATTAGTTTGTTAGTTATCTCAAAGAGTTCTTTTCAGCTGGAACTCTCCGAGTCTTAGTAATGTAGTGGGATTATTTGGCAAAATGGACTACGTGTGTGACGTTCTTCTTAGCGGCTTAATAGATTTGTTTTTGAATAGTGAGTGTGGTGGAAAGCCAAAGCCTCTCTGCTTTTCGGCGATGTCCTTTAGCAGTGCAAAGCTGGTCCCTAACACTGCATTTCGTGGCTGAGGCATGTTTTTCAAGCAATGAACGCCGGTAGTTATCGAGCTGTTCTGCTGTAGGATGTAAGTTGTTCGGTTTTCTTGGATGTTATGCATTAATTTGGACCTATTTATCACACGTAGGCTTCTCTTAGCAGCACACACACACACACACACACACACACACACACACACACACACACATACATACATACATACATACATACATACATACATACATACATACATACATACATACATACGGCACACATGATACCAGCATATATTGAACTCTAATCTGCTGTAGGATGTAAGTTGTTCGGTTTTCTTGGATGTTATGCATTAATTTGGACCTATTTATCACACGTAGGCTTCTCTTAGCAGCATAAACACACACACACACACACACACACACACACACACACACACACACACACACACACACACACATACATACATACATACATACATACATACATACATACATACATACATACATACATACATACATACGGCACACATGATACCAGCATTTATTGAACTCTAATCGCTATGTAAGGAACACGCACCTGCGTGGGACTTTTAGAACAATTGAGGCAAACCACAGTTCACGTAGCCGCACTTTTACTTTCAGCTCATACAAATGACACGCGTCCGGTTATTTGGTAAATAAAATAGTTGCGGTCAGCATTGACTTCATGGACCTTTCCTGTTGCTAACTTGGATCGTCGCCAAAGGATATCACTTAAACTTACTTTGGGGACACCTAGACCACAGGTGCTCGACTCGAGCTTGACGTGAAGAAGAAAAAAAATAATCAAAAGGAATAAAAATCATACAGAATGAGAAAAGTACCTTAGATTATCCCCATGACCCATTCAGACATAGGACCCTCTCTATCATACTATATAAAAAGAGAAGGTTCGTAACTTCCAAATACTTGATTCCACCAATGACCCTCGATTTCATTCTGCTATTTCCGTATTTAAAAGCACACAACCATTCTGTATGGCTTGTTTAACTTCTGAGATATTTTTCTATTCATCAAGCCATCATTGGCTTTTCTACGTTGTACCAAACTGAAGTTACTGCTTCCGAAACGTGCGATTTTCGGGAAAGTGAAACAAAATTGCTTGCACTAAAATTCTGACCATGCATACATGCTTACTTTAATTAATACTTAATTTGACCAAAGAAAACGCAATGTGAATCTTGTATGGTTACTTAGATTAATATTTAGATTGCTGAATGTTTGGAAAAAGAAATGATGCGTGAAGCTGACACGCTTACTTTAATTAATATTCAGTTTGATCAAGATTTGGAAAATAAATGCTGTGTGAAGCTGATACTTCAATTAATTTTTAAACTGATGAATGTTTAGAAAAATACATCATGTGTGCAGCTGACAACTGATGAAAATGACGGATTATGTGTGCTGGTAAATGTATTTGTAATTGTACCAAAGTATACAAAATGTACCTGTCCCTGAAATAGGTAAATGAAGTTTTATGCATATCTTGCAATCTTCTAAGAGGTACACATCATACGTAGTATAATCTCGAACCTCAATTATTCCATCTTTCAGAAATCAACTAAAAACTTGAAAAAAGAATTTTAACACTGCATTCGACAGATTTGTTTTTCCATAAGTAACAAGCGAATGATGTATACCTGTGGCCCCATGTCACTTTTGGAACCGGACTTGAAAGAAAATAATAAAGTTAAAACGATCGGAGGGACCGCAATTCGCTTGATATAATCGGATTGATACTAGTTTTATACGAGCTATTGTAAAATGGCTGCATCGCTTTATGGAATATCATTGAGTGGCAGACGATTTAAAAATGGCCATGCGGTTTGAAGTGAAGTATTCAAGCAGATGAACAAAATAGTGAATAAAAAGTGTCATTTAATAAATAGACATTCAGAAAGTGTATACACGTGCATGATGAATACTTGGAGGGGTGGTGGAATACACTGACGTACTATTAACTAATAAATAACTTTGCAGCGCACTAATATTAATAAATTATATTATCCATCAATGGAAATCCCGACCACGGAAGCTCAAACACGGTTGGGTATCTTACTTTTTAATAATCTTTTTTTTTTCAAAGTTAAACGATAAAAAAAAGAAATGCCATATTTCAGCCAAAAACGGTTTAAAGTAGATATGGATTCAGTTTCTAATGATAAGTCTATGTTTTTTTTTCCACGAGTAAAAAATGTATCGCCACACGAGAGAGACACATCAGAATGTGAAGAACCTTAAACATCTCATATGGCTTATATTCCATAGCTCTCACAAATATATTTCGGCATAATGATTTCTTTCTTTTTTGTGTTGCTTGCACAATATGTAATGTAATATTGCTTATTTTTCTCTCGCCTGCAATGAGTAGGATAAGACAGGGGTTGTTCGTGATTTGGAGGAATTTCAAACTCTTCCTATTTTTGGCTTAGTATTGATTCTTTGTTATCAAATATATTTTGTATTACTAATAATATGATCAAATTTTATGTCAGTATTTGAATTACTACAAAAGTACAGATCCATTGGCTTTTTATGTCAATTTTATAGCAGCTCATATGTATATTAATGATTAGACCTTATATCAATTATCTTTCTAAAGATCAATGATCATGATCCGATCTGAAGTGTCTGTAGAAGAAATGAAGCTGGTTGTGAAATCCCTTCACCATGATGTCTAAAGGACAAACGGTACTAATTGTATGAAAAATGGAAACCAGTCTGGAAATGGGCGAACTTACAATATAACTTATATGGGTTTGGCTGGCCAGGATTCGTTAATAATAATAATAATAATAATGAGGACTTTATATGGCGCCTAATGTTTAGAAGCTCTAAGCCATTGACAACATCTATAATTATATAATTACAATACAGAAAAACAAAAATCAAAAACCATGAAATCGGAAATGATCAAACATACTGAAAATATATAAGGTAAGAAAACAAACATAATTAGGTATGTTAGTTTGTTCATGCAGTCGAAAAAGGTGAATTTTTGTCTTGTATGAAGTTGGTGCAATCATCTGCATGTTGTAGCATTTTTACATCTTCTCTTATATTTGGAACCTTTTTCCTTTTATTTCTTTGTTGAGTCTTATTTTGATATTTAATATTGCTATTGCTATTACGTATGATAACATAGACAGTGGACATCCCTGTCCAACTGATACTTTTAGTTCAATCTGTTCAGTCCTTGCCCCATTTACCTGTACACATGAGCTTATTTCACTGTACAAGATATTAGTCCCATTTTTGAAATTCTTTCCAAATGTTTCTAATGTTTTGTAGTTTTGTTTTAATCTGTCAAAAGCCTTTTCCTAGTCAAACGTTACCATAGCACCTTTCTGTCCAGTGATACTAACGTATTCCATTATTGTTCTAATACTTAATATGCTATTTTGTACGTCAATATACATTTTTATGTTATATTAGAAGTATGTATGTGATTAGGATTTTTAACGCAGCTTAAACATTTTTTCATTCATATCGCTATGTTATCTGCAGTGAGGCAGTTTATATTGATGTCAAGCACTGGGGCATCATGCCGCAGAGATGTAGCATGATGTCCCACTTAGTTACATTATACTGACACCAGGCCGACCAGTAATAAACACTAACCTCTTAATGCTGAGTATCTAGCGAGGCAGCTGTTAGTACCAATGCTATAACAAAATTGGCATGAAGATGGTTGGTGTTGCGTTTAATGTTTGTCAAAATCTGGATTGTCATGAACGACAGTATAATGCCACATAAACAAGCAAGTGAGAGCAGAGGTATCAACTTGTAGTTGAGAAGTCAAGTAAGTGTTTTCAATCGCAATGGCTCTCACAAAACAGATGCGAGAAAATCAACCGATTTAGACTCAACAATGTAGCAAGAATCACTAAGTAACAAAAATTACAACAAGAGATATACAATGCAGTGAAGGCTGAAAAGATATTATCTTAAGCCTCATAAGTGAGAATTACTCGGAAAAAGCGAGAAAAAATGACCGAGGCACACAAGGTGACAAAGGACTTGCAGAAATATTTTTGGATATGAAGAATAAAAACAGGAAGGATCCTTTATTGAATGTAATAACAAAGAAGGACACATACCCGGAGTGTCAACAGAGTTGATAGCTTTAAAAATCAATGCCCCGGAAATACGGCAAAATATCTACTCTTTCAAGAGAAATGGCTATAAAAGGGTGTATAATAAAACCACGAGGCAGCCTGCCAGCAATACCTTCCGGTGAAATAACTATACATGGAGAGAAAGTGATAGTTAGGAAGGCAGAACGACTACTTATAAAGATTAAGAAACAGACAGAATTTTTTTTTAAAAAAACAAGAAAAAAATGAAAATAAAAAATATAAATATATGTTTAATTTAAAAATAAATTTTAAAAAAATTTAAAAAAAGATAAGTTATTCAATCTATAGCATATATAAACACAAAACAATAGGACAGGAGGGCCTCCACAAAGTGGTCTATGAAGATCAACGAGAGAGTACCCTCCAAAAAGAAGTCATGAACGATACATCAGTATCAATGTACACTTGATCATGGAATCAATTACAGTTCTAGATTTCAGATGATGTAAAATAAGAAACACTTATTTCACAAAGTATTGTCAGCCCACACCCCTCTTTAATATATGAAAGATGGTATTTTGGTCTTATATCTTCTGCAAATGAAGGCCGCCATCTGTCGCCTTACATCAATTCCGAAGTGAAACGTATTAAGGGATTGATTGCATTGAATATTTATTACATGATGCAGTCGGAATGTTCAACATTGGATCAATTATCCTAATATTCAGCCCCCTAGTGGAATAGAGTTCTACCAGACAACGACATAGGGCACCCAGAAAGCCCATTCCACAATCATTGCCTCTAACATAAACGAGATAAGATTTTGTCTTTATATTTGGCAAACAAAAGTTGTCATTTGCCGCCTGAAATCACTGCTGATGCAAAAATTATCAAGTAATTGATTTAAAAAATGTATACCATGCAGTTCGATTACGCAATATTGAACTAAATATCATCACATTCACCCCCTCGTGGAATAGGAATGCTATTTCAATCCTAATAAATGGTACAGTTTGAGGTGTCATATAAAGCGAGATATCAATATCGATGTTAACTTGATCAAGGAATTTATTGCAAACAGAATAATTTAGCTGAGTTAGTGAGAAATTTGCAATATTCGTAAAATAATCGTTACCTTTAACCACTCATGAAAGAGGGGTGATATTTTCGTATCAATCTTTAGCTATATTTGGTCTGTCGTACATCACCTCTATCAATTTCTATGTAGAATGTATCAAGGAATCGATTGGAAAATGAATTTGTGAGATGACGCTGTGTAAAATGTGCATTATTAACAAAATATAGTTGTGCGTTCGCTTTTCGTTCATTTTCGCCTACTAGTAAACATATTTGTAAAATTTATTGTATGACCTAACTAGTGGTTAACCTTGAACACAAGATAACGAGTTGTATTAAAGAGAGGTTACAACTTATGTAACGAGTATTGATCTGCCCTCATCAACATCGACGGCCAGCTTCTTAAGAAATACGTACAATCTGTCTAGTCTAGGTGTCCCCAAATTAAGTCTCCGTTCTCTCCTTTGGCGACGATCCAAGTTGGCAACAGGCCAAGTCCGCGAAATCAATGCTGACCGCAACGATCTTATTTACCAAATAACTGGACGCCTGTCCTTTGCATGAGCTGAATGTCAAGGTGAGGCTGCGTGAATTGTGGTTTGCCTCAATTGTTCTAAATGTCACACGAAGTTTATTAAGGCACGACACGACTCCATATGTTTTGCTGCATTACCGTACATACATACATACATACATACATACATACATACATACATACATACATACATACATACATACATACATACATACATACATACATACATACATACATACATACATACATACATATTGGCCTACCTAATTTCAGACGACAGGATAATAGTATTTACCTGATCGGACTTGATCTGTGTAGGCAATAGTATCCAATTAGGCCTGTTCCTTACATAGCGATTCGAGGTCAATAAATGCTGGTATCATGTGTGCCGTATGTATGTATGTATGTATGTATGTATGTATGTATGTGTGTGTGTGTGTGTGTGTGTGTGTGTGTGTGCGTGCGTGCGTGCGTGCGTGCGTGCGTGCGTGTGTGTGTGTGTGTGTGTGTGTATGAGAATTTTAGAGGTACAAAAATTAAAGATAAAAACCTCGCAAAGACAACTATAGGACATAACAAATAAATATCTTTTAATTGAAAGGCATTAATTTCTTTCGTCATAAACTGCGCCAATTAAAAAGTCCATGACTTTCTCAGTTGGACCATCATTGCGACACACATTCAACTGCAAACCTGCTACCTCCATGTGTCCCCTCAAACGATATGATGGCCGCGATCGCGTAACTCAGTCGTCCCCAACCTAACTATTCCTGGAGATTCTAACTTTCACTTTGACCGTCCTGGAGACCCATACACGTCAAAACTCCTGGATTCCATTCTTGTTTTCAACCTTAAACAGTCAGTTAACCAAACCACCCATACACATGATCACATTTTAGACTGGTTTCGTCATAGACCTGATGATAATATTCTGCACACCACCCTTGTGTCCCACAAACTTGTATCAGATCACCTCTGCATTACATGCCATCTTGACGTATCAGTCCCTAACCTTCTACCTTTATTTGCTACTCGGAGAAACCTTCGTGTGATAAATAGGTCCAAATTAATGCATGGCATACAAGAAAACCGAACAACTTACTTACATCCTATAGCTGAACATCTAGATAACGGCCGGCGTTGATTGCTTGAAAAAATATCTCAGCTACTAAATGCAGAGTATCAATACAAAAAAGTGATTTCTATGGTATAGCAGTGTTAGGGACTAGCTTTGCACTGCTAAAAGACATCGCCGAAAAGCAGAGAGGCTTTGGCTTTCCACCACACTCACTATTCGTAAACAAATCTATGAAGCCGCTAAGAAGATCGTCACACACTTAGTCCATTTAGCCAAATTATCCCACTACAGTACTAAGATCACGGAGAGTTCCAGCTGAAAAGAACTATTCGAGATAACTAACAAACTAATGTTAAGGAACAAATGTTCACCACTTCCAGCTACTTTCTCTCCAGTAGACCCTCCGGACCTATTTGCAAATTTCTTCCGTGAGAGAGTCGCTTGACAATCCAATTTTAATTGACTTGTCACCATACAGTTGTGATCCAGAATTTCAGCGACAACTATAAGGAGCATTTGAACCTGTCTCTCTTGATTTAGTACTGAGAATCGTGATGAAGAGTGCACCAAAGTCTTGTGAACTTGATGCAATTGCATCATCATTCATCTTTGAGTGCTTAGACCTAATATTCCCTTCACTAACTGATGTTATTAATATATTTCTCTCATTGGGAGAATCCCATCATTTTTCAAAACTGCCATAGTAAAGCCGCTGCTGAAGAAACCAACACTTAACTATCACGATTTATAGAACTACCTCCCAGTTTCTAATCTCCCATTCATATAAAAATTCTTAGCAAAAGTTCTTTTAACCCAACTTGTATATCATTTGAATTCAGTCTTTTTAGCAATGTACAGTCAGCATATCGCCCTTGCCACAGTACTGAAACTACTCTTCTGAAAGTATTTAATCACATTCTGCTTTGGATAGTGGAAAGATTACAGTTCTCAATCTCCTTAATTTGTCTGCAGCATTTGACACAATTGACCATGATATATTACTTCACCGTCTCCAGGATGTATCTGGCATTCAGAATATAGCCTTACGGTGGTTCAAGTCCTACTTAGTCAACAGGACACAAATTATATCTGCAAATGGAATACATGTACATTCGTTCCAATCCTCTTGATATATGTTGTGGTGTTCCACAGCCTCTGTTCTGGGACCTATTCGCTTAATTCTATACATTCAGCCGCTCTCAAGTGTCATATAGAATTTCCCAGTGTCTCACCAATTGTACGCGGATGATGCCCAAATATACAAGTCTAGCCGCCCAACTAAAGTTGACGCTACCATCTATGGAGTAGAGATTTGCATTTCTGATGTGAAATCATGGATGACATGTAACAAGCTGCAGATGAATGATGATAAAACTGAGGCCATTCTGATCACAACACAAAGACTTTCTCATTCACACCCTTTACCTCCGACAATAAATATCAGCAACACCAACATTAAATTCACACAGTCAATATGAAACATAGGTGTTACTCTAGATAGTACTCTCACATTGCACCAACATGTCATGAACATATGCATGGCTGCATATCTTGAGCTGAGACGAATCAGTTCCATTTACAAATATCTTTCAGTTGATGCCACTAAAACACTTGTGTGTTCATTAGTTCTTTCAAGCCTGGACTATTCAATTCTGTCTGGTTCCTCACAATATCTACTCCAGAAACTTCAAAAAGTTCAAAACACAGCTGCTTGGATCATCTTTCGAATACCTCGATTAGAGCACACCTCACCAATGCTCTGTACCCTGCACGGGCTTACTATTCGATACAGAATTTGTTCTCTGTGCTATGTTTCACTGACAGACTCCAGTCCCACATACCTATCCGACCTCACCAATGTGTATACACCAACAAGATCCTTACGTTCCTTTTCTGACAATGGTACACTCATTGTTCCCACTATGAAATCGATGTCACATTGACAACGTTCTTTTGCATACCAGATCCCGGCGATGTGGAACGAAATGCCCATTGAAATTAGACACAACGACACAGTGGTCCCTTTAAAGAGTTCTCTTAAAACTCACCTTTTTCAACTGCAGGAACAAACTTAGAGACCTAATAATGTTTTGTATCTTATATGTTTTCAGCATGTTTTTATGTTTTCCGATTTCATGGTTTATGTTTTTTGTTTTTTGTTTTTCTGTAGTGTAGTCATATCAATATAGATGTTATAAAGCGCTTAGAGCTTCTAAAGATTAGGCGGTAAACAAGGTTCTCATTATTATTATTATTATTATTATTATTATTATTATTATTATTATTATTTGAAAGAGGAATGCATAAACCCTATTCAGTATCCCATGACCAGATTCGATAAACGATAAACAGAAAAAGCGAAGAGAATTAAAAAAAATAATTACTTCCAAATATGTGAACCATCTGCATAATGTGCATATTTAAACTTCTTCTCTCTCTCTCTCTCTCTCTCTCTCTCTCTCTCTCTCTCTCTCTCTGGATGTGTAGCTGACGTTTACATTATTTTATATATGTGAAAAAGACGAATGCACCATAGTATTGCTGCTGATAATTGATCATGATAAATAACGAGCAAAAATATCGCAAAAAGATAATGAAGACAAGAGATAATAATATGGAGTAAATGAAGCATGGATGATATTAAACAATTTCATCCACAGTTAAGTTGTCCTCTTTATGCGTAGAGCTAGTAATAACAACAGCAGCAGCAACAATACTACTGCTACTACTACTACTACTACTACTACTACTACTACTAATCTTTCCAATTGTAATATAATAATAAAGATGATGAACGTTTCTTTAAAAACATGAACGGAAGAAAGAAATAAGGTTTTAACCACCAAAGAAACATTCCTTAGCAATTTCAGTGTAGAGCAAGTTGAAGGACGTTAACTATATGTGACGGACAATGCAAGAAAATCCAGACGAAAAGATTACAATAATAATTGGTGAATGAATAGGAAGAAACGATGCACGCTGTTTATCCTGTGAACATTAAAAGAGCAGAAACCAAGACAAAACAATGCAATGGCTTAACGGCGGTGGCTAAAAGATGAACATGCTTGGTTTTGTAACAACAGTCCAAGATCATGGCTTTAGCAAATGCTATTTTCAAACCAAAATGCTCAAGGATGGTACCACTCCATTTTTGTTATCAGTACAACCAATTGAAAGAAGCCAGTGAACACATAATCTTAGGATACCTTATAAATGAAAAAATAAATGGAATACGTAGAAAGGCACAAGAAAACGACTTGCTGCAGCCATTATACAATTTATCGTCGTCTGTTCAACCTTTCTGTACCACAAAATGGTACCAGCACGAACCAGAAAAAGCATAATGTAAAATGAAAAAGCAATCGTATTCCGAGACATGCCAATTCACAGACCGCGCTTTAAAAGCAAATAGACCTGAACCAATAGTTAAAGACAAAAATGATGGACATTGGTACAATATTGATAAATTGAAGGAAATATTCAGATTGAAATATAAATCAAGAGCAATAAGAAAAAAAAAAGTAATTTCCCAATTATCATCTGCGATCACGGACTGATAAAAAAGGGACGTAGAACAACATTTAAAAGATCCCTGAAAAATCAATAATCAAGAAGATAGTGAGGGTTGTTTGATACATCCCTGAAAAAGTCAGTTTTGAGGAAACCCAAAAGAAGCCGATTTTTGGCATATCCATGGAAAAGTCAATATCAAAGAAACCCAAAAGACAGTGACAATTTGCACATCCCTCGAAAAGTCATTATTGAGGAAATCGATTAGACATTGACACTTGACACATCACTTGTGTTAGGAGGAGCTCTCTCTTCGCATCTATCATTTTAAATTCTCTAGATTCACGGCGTGAACACAGATCAAACTGATGACAGTGAGCTAAAATTGATGATAATGATGATGATGATTTATAATAATAATAATAATAATAATAATAATAATAATAATAATAACTATAATAATAATCTCAGAAGATTGTTTTTCATAAAGCTTTAACAACTTAATTGCTTGTTATAAATCAGTTTCTTACTTCTAATATAACACCGCTCTGTGGGCCTGGTGGTTAGAGCGTCATCTGCGGAATGGGAGGTTGTGGGTTCGATCCCTGGCTGAGTGATACCAAACACTTACAAATATAGTACTAGCTGCTGCCTCGCTTGGCGCTCAGCATTAAGACGTTAGTGATAGGGCTTGTCGGCCTGGTGTCAGGATAATGTGACTGGGTGGGACATCATGCTACATGTCAGCGGTATGATGCCCCAGTGCTAGATATCACTATAAACTGCCTCACTGCAGATATCGTAGCGATATGAATGAAACATTGTAAAAGCTACTTTAGAAAGCCTAATCACACACATGCTTCTAATAATAACATAAAAATGTCTATTGACGTTGTGTTTTTATAATGGTTAAATTAATATCTTTAATTCTTGTTTCAAGGGATACTCATAGTCTGCATTTGTTTCACGTAAACTGAAACGTACATCTTCGTTCTGGTATTCATTTCAAGTTAGCTAAATGGCACGAGACTTACGACCTTAACACCAGTCAGCAAAATAAGATGTTAATGAAAAAGGAGACAATCCCTGTTTTATTAAAACACAAAGTGATGTAATAAATGGTGTCAAGCTTCAAAGTGAGCATATGTGGCGTGTTTTTTTAAGCTGATGGGAATGGTCTGTATTACCATACAGTTTTGAAAGAGCTTAGACAATATGTACTCAAATGAGAACACTATTTATTATATGTATCTCTAGTTTTGATATATCGCGGTATATATAATTAAGACTTTCATCGAATGAAATCACAATCACCCCAAAGTGTGAATTTAGCAGCTCTAATTTGAACCATCTAAATCCTATGTATTAGGTCTTTATTATGTGGGTTCCACCCAACTCTGAATAAAAGTATTGTGTTGTATTTGATGAACGCATGGAAGAGGATAGGTCCAATAATAATCCCTTTACGTACTACACTAACAACACGGTGTAATTCAAGAACAGTACGGCCATCATCTAAATTCAGCTGAATTTGCAGATTTTTGTATATACTATAGCTTGAATTTCCTGTAGTAATATATTAGATCGTATCGTCAGAAAGCTTGAGCCTTCTACTCTGTTTTTGACTCCGTTTACGTTCAATGATGTATCGTTGAGTTTCTTTCTTACATGTTATCACTGAAAGTGATATTTTTAGTCCAAAATTGTTGTTTAAATGATTCTGTTCGTGTTTTATGCTGCCTGATTTGCTTAGTTGTTGTTTTGATTTTTTTAAATCGACATTATTCAATCGTTATCAATCCTGAGACTGTTATTGTTGTTTTATCAGAACTGTCTCCTATTTTTAAATGGATGGGGATGATATATGCTGTCTTAGCACCTCGTCCCTGTATGACCATTCTGTTGAGGTCGTGCCGAGGTAGAGGGAATACCTTCACGCATTAGCGAGAACTGCTCGCACTTTGTTGTTCCATTTTCTGCATAACAAATTTCTGAATTTCATCAGCGTGATAGAATTTTTCTCGGGTAAATTAAATTGTTTTTCTCGACTAGCTTGACTGGCATCACATACGGATGACAGGAGGGGACTGGATTATTGAGCCTAGGGCGTCGGGCTATAAGATTATTTTAGCTATGATGCGGGGATTTACAGAACAGTTCTCATATAAGGTCATGGATTCTTTTTCTATATCTAAAGACATTGCATTTCTATTTTTTCTCATTAGCCTAGAAAAGTTTATATATATATATATATATATATATATATATATATATATATATATATATATATATAATATTTATTACTTACCTTCACAAGAAAGCACATAGAGAGTTACGATGAATGCTAGAAACATGTTTTTTTCTTCTGGTTCGTATCGATTTCAGTATAAACGTCTGAACATGCTTTGAAATATATGTAAACCAGTATGTTCTTGCGACCCTTTTATAGTCGTATCAATGTGTTGGCTGGTTCTCTACTTTGATCCGTACACTAAACTGGTTCCCTATTTAGAATACTCCTTAAGGTACACTCAGCTACACTAAGTCAAGCGAACGCAGACGCCATATTGTCACTTGATCAAAACAAATGACCTCACACGGAGTGGTCAAGTTTATCTAACAGCGGCACATATTCCTTTAACATTCTCTATTTAAGTGAAACAATGTGCACTTTACTAATGCTTTTGATTTCAACTATATCAGTCGTTATGCTTAACCAACAATTCGTAATATAATACTTTTTACAACTATTTTCACTAATAGGCTAAGAAGAAGGAAAAGCGTACACACAAATATAGTTTTTAATATTGCACATTCTACACAACGTCATCTCCAAAATTCATTTTCCTATCGAATGCTGATAATATTCACATCGAAATTGATACGAGGTGATGTACGACAGCCTAAATATAGCTTAAGATCAATACGAAAATAGCATCCCTCTTTCACAAACCGGGCGCGGGTTAACGATTGTCTTGCAAAACCTGCACACTTCAAACTAAGTCAGCTAAAATATTCTGGTTACAATAAATTCCTTGATCAATTTTACACAGATATTGATATCTCGCTTTACATGACACTTCAGACTTTACCAAATATTAGGATCGAAAAAGCAACCCTTTTCCACGAGTTGCTGAATGACAATATTTGGTTGAATATTGTGCATTCCTACTGCATCACGTAAAAGATTCCATTTGCAATCAATTCCTTGATACATTTTACATCAGAATTTATTGAATGCGACAAATGACAACCTTTCTTTGTCAAATATTAAGATCAAATGATATCGATTTTATGAAGTTAGTGGGAAGTGGCGTGAAGTGCGTTTTCTGGAACCTTTTGTTGTTGTCTGGTTGAACCGTACTACAAGAGGGGTGAATATGAGGACATTTGGTCCAATATTGAACATTCCGACTGCATCATGTAACAAACATCAATTGCAGTCAATTCTTTGATACTTGTCACTTAAAAATTGGCGTAAGGCGATAGACGACAACCTTCATTTGCAAACGATATAAGACCAAAATACCATCTTTTATACATAAAAGACTGATGAGGTGACGATATTTTATGAAATAAGTGTTTCTGTGATTACATCGGCTGAAAATTAGTTCTGTAATTGATTCATTGATACAGATGTATCGTTTTCATGACAATCCAGATTCTGAAAAGCATTAAACACAACGCCAACCATCTTCATACCAGATTCTTAAACAAATGGTTCCAATAGTAGCCTCGTTTGAGACTCTGCATTAAGAGGTTAGTGTTAGGACTGGTCGGCCTGGTTTCAAGATTATGTGACTGGGTTCATGTTAATTTTTTCCTGCTTGATGCCCCAATGCTAAATATCAATGTAAACTGCCACACTGCAGACCTCATATCGATATGACTGAAAAATTGTTAGAACTTTGTTAAATCTCTCTCTCTCTCTCTCTCTCTCTCTCTCTCTCTCTCTCTCTCTCTCTCTCTCTCTCACACACACACACACACACACACACACCATGTTGACTAAGTAGGACTTGAACCACTGTAAGCTATATTCTGAATGCCAAATACATCCTGGAGACGGTGAAGTAATATAGCATGGTCTATTGTGTCAAATGCTGCAGATAAATCAAGGAGAGTGAGAACTGTAATCTTTCCACTATCCGAAGAAGAGAGAATGTCATTAAATACTTTCAGAAGAGTAGTTTCAGTACTGTGGCAAGGGCGATATGCAGACTGTACATTGCTAAAAAGACTGTTTGCATTCAAATGAGATACAAGCTGGGTTAAAAGAACTCTTTCTAAGATTTTCTTATGGCCAAGTACATTTGTTCCTTGACATTAGTTTGTTAGTTATCTCAAAGAGTTCTTTTCAGCTGGAACTCTCCGAGTCTTAGTAATGTAGTGGGATTATTTGGCAAAATGGACTACGTGTGTGACGTTCTTCTTAGCGGCTTAATAGATTTGTTTTTGAATAGTGAGTGTGGTGGAAAGCCAAAGCCTCTCTGCTTTTCGGCGATGTCCTTTAGCAGTGCAAAGCTGGTCCCTAACACTGCATTTCGTGGCTGAGGCATGTTTTTCAAGCAATGAACGCCGGTAGTTATCGAGCTGTTCTGCTGTAGGATGTAAGTTGTTCGGTTTTCTTGGATGTTATGCATTAATTTGGACCTATTTATCACACGTAGGCTTCTCTTAGCAGCACACACACACACACACACACACACACACACACACACACACACACACACATACATACATACATACATACATACATACATACATACATACATACATACATACATACATACATACATACATACATACATACATACGGCACACATGATACCAGCATATATTGAACTCTAATCTGCTGTAGGATGTAAGTTGTTCGGTTTTCTTGGATGTTATGCATTAATTTGGACCTATTTATCACACGTAGGCTTCTCTTAGCAGCATAAACACACACACACACACACACACACACACACACACACACACACACACACACACATACATACATACATACATACATACATACATACATACATACATACATACATACATACGGCACACATGATACCAGCATTTATTGAACTCTAATCGCTATGTAAGGAACACGCACCTGCGTGGGACTTTTAGAACAATTGAGGCAAACCACAGTTCACGTAGCCGCACTTTTACTTTCAGCTCATACAAATGACACGCGTCCGGTTATTTGGTAAATAAAATAGTTGCGGTCAGCATTGACTTCATGGACCTTTCCTGTTGCTAACTTGGATCGTCGCCAAAGGATATCACTTAAACTTACTTTGGGGACACCTAGACCACAGGTGCTCGACTCGAGCTTGACGTGAAGAAGAAAAAAAATAATCAAAAGGAATAAAAATCATACAGAATGAGAAAAGTACCTTAGATTATCCCCATGACCCATTCAGACATAGGACCCTCTCTATCATACTATATAAAAAGAGAAGGTTCGTAACTTCCAAATACTTGATTCCACCAATGACCCTCGATTTCATTCTGCTATTTCCGTATTTAAAAGCACACAACCATTCTGTATGGCTTGTTTAACTTCTGAGATATTTTTCTATTCATCAAGCCATCATTGGCTTTTCTACGTTGTACCAAACTGAAGTTACTGCTTCCGAAACGTGCGATTTTCGGGAAAGTGAAACAAAATTGCTTGCACTAAAATTCTGACCATGCATACATGCTTACTTTAATTAATACTTAATTTGACCAAAGAAAACGCAATGTGAATCTTGTATGGTTACTTAGATTAATATTTAGATTGCTGAATGTTTGGAAAAAGAAATGATGCGTGAAGCTGACACGCTTACTTTAATTAATATTCAGTTTGATCAAGATTTGGAAAATAAATGCTGTGTGAAGCTGATACTTCAATTAATTTTTAAACTGATGAATGTTTAGAAAAATACATCATGTGTGCAGCTGACAACTGATGAAAATGACGGATTATGTGTGCTGGTAAATGTATTTGTAATTGTACCAAAGTATACAAAATGTACCTGTCCCTGAAATAGGTAAATGAAGTTTTATGCATATCTTGCAATCTTCTAAGAGGTACACATCATACGTAGTATAATCTCGAACCTCAATTATTCCATCTTTCAGAAATCAACTAAAAACTTGAAAAAAGAATTTTAACACTGCATTCGACAGATTTGTTTTTCCATAAGTAACAAGCGAATGATGTATACCTGTGGCCCCATGTCACTTTTGGAACCGGACTTGAAAGAAAATAATAAAGTTAAAACGATCGGAGGGACCGCAATTCGCTTGATATAATCGGATTGATACTAGTTTTATACGAGCTATTGTAAAATGGCTGCATCGCTTTATGGAATATCATTGAGTGGCAGACGATTTAAAAATGGCCATGCGGTTTGAAGTGAAGTATTCAAGCAGATGAACAAAATAGTGAATAAAAAGTGTCATTTAATAAATAGACATTCAGAAAGTGTATACACGTGCATGATGAATACTTGGAGGGGTGGTGGAATACACTGACGTACTATTAACTAATAAATAACTTTGCAGCGCACTAATATTAATAAATTATATTATCCATCAATGGAAATCCCGACCACGGAAGCTCAAACACGGTTGGGTATCTTACTTTTTAATAATCTTTTTTTTTTCAAAGTTAAACGATAAAAAAAAGAAATGCCATATTTCAGCCAAAAACGGTTTAAAGTAGATATGGATTCAGTTTCTAATGATAAGTCTATGTTTTTTTTTTCCACGAGTAAAAAATGTATCGCCACACGAGAGAGACACATCAGAATGTGAAGAACCTTAAACATCTCATATGGCTTATATTCCATAGCTCTCACAAATATATTTCGGCATAATGATTTCTTTCTTTTTTGTGTTGCTTGCACAATATGTAATGTAATATTGCTTATTTTTCTCTCGCCTGCAATGAGTAGGATAAGACAGGGGTTGTTCGTGATTTGGAGGAATTTCAAACTCTTCCTATTTTTGGCTTAGTATTGATTCTTTGTTATCAAATATATTTTGTATTACTAATAATATGATCAAATTTTATGTCAGTATTTGAATTACTACAAAAGTACAGATCCATTGGCTTTTTATGTCAATTTTATAGCAGCTCATATGTATATTAATGATTAGACCTTATATCAATTATCTTTCTAAAGATCAATGATCATGATCCGATCTGAAGTGTCTGTAGAAGAAATGAAGCTGGTTGTGAAATCCCTTCACCATGATGTCTAAAGGACAAACGGTACTAATTGTATGAAAAATGGAAACCAGTCTGGAAATGGGCGAACTTACAATATAACTTATATGGGTTTGGCTGGCCAGGATTCGTTAATAATAATAATAATAATAATGAGGACTTTATATGGCGCCTAATGTTTAGAAGCTCTAAGCCATTGACAACATCTATAATTATATAATTACAATACAGAAAAACAAAAATCAAAAACCATGAAATCGGAAATGATCAAACATACTGAAAATATATAAGGTAAGAAAACAAACATAATTAGGTATGTTAGTTTGTTCATGCAGTCGAAAAAGGTGAATTTTTGTCTTGTATGAAGTTGGTGCAATCATCTGCATGTTGTAGCATTTTTACATCTTCTCTTATATTTGGAACCTTTTTCCTTTTATTTCTTTGTTGAGTCTTATTTTGATATTTAATATTGCTATTGCTATTACGTATGATAACATAGACAGTGGACATCCCTGTCCAACTGATACTTTTAGTTCAATCTGTTCAGTCCTTGCCCCATTTACCTGTACACATGAGCTTATTTCACTGTACAAGATATTAGTCCCATTTTTGAAATTCTTTCCAAATGTTTCTAATGTTTTGTAGTTTTGTTTTAATCTGTCAAAAGCCTTTTCCTAGTCAAACGTTACCATAGCACCTTTCTGTCCAGTGATACTAACGTATTCCATTATTGTTCTAATACTTAATATGCTATTTTGTACGTCAATATACATTTTTATGTTATATTAGAAGTATGTATGTGATTAGGATTTTTAACGCAGCTTAAACATTTTTTCATTCATATCGCTATGTTATCTGCAGTGAGGCAGTTTATATTGATGTCAAGCACTGGGGCATCATGCCGCAGAGATGTAGCATGATGTCCCACTTAGTTACATTATACTGACACCAGGCCGACCAGTAATAAACACTAACCTCTTAATGCTGAGTATCTAGCGAGGCAGCTGTTAGTACCAATGCTATAACAAAATCGGCATGAAGATGGTTGGTGTTGCGTTTAATGTTTGTCAAAATCTGGATTGTCATGAACGACAGTATAATGCCACATAAACAAGCAAGTGAGAGCAGAGGTATCAACTTGTAGTTGAGAAGTCAAGTAAGTGTTTTCAATCGCAATGGCTCTCACAAAACAGATGCGAGAAAATCAACCGATTTAGACTCAACAATGTAGCAAGAATCACTAAGTAACAAAAATTACAACAAGAGATATACAATGCAGTGAAGGCTGAAAAGATATTATCTTAAGCCTCATAAGTGAGAATTACTCGGAAAAAGCGAGAAAAAATGACCGAGGCACACAAGGTGACAAAGGACTTGCAGAAATATTTTTGGATATGAAGAATAAAAACAGGAAGGATCCTTTATTGAATGTAATAACAAAGAAGGACACATACCCGGAGTGTCAACAGAGTTGATAGCTTTAAAAATCAATGCCCCGGAAATACGGCAAAATATCTACTCTTTCAAGAGAAATGGCTATAAAAGGGTGTATAATAAAACCACGAGGCAGCCTGCCAGCAATACCTTCCGGTGAAATAACTATACATGGAGAGAAAGTGATAGTTAGGAAGGCAGAACGACTACTTATAAAGATTAAGAAACAGACAGAATTTTTTTTTAAAAAAACAAGAAAAAAATGAAAATAAAAAATATAAATATATGTTTAATTTAAAAATAAATTTTAAAAAAATTTAAAAAAAGATAAGTTATTCAATCTATAGCATATATAAACACAAAACAATAGGACAGGAGGGCCTCCACAAAGTGGTCTATGAAGATCAACGAGAGAGTACCCTCCAAAAAGAAGTCATGAACGATACATCAGTATCAATGTACACTTGATCATGGAATCAATTACAGTTCTAGATTTCAGATGATGTAAAATAAGAAACACTTATTTCACAAAGTATTGTCAGCCCACACCCCTCTTTAATATATGAAAGATGGTATTTTGGTCTTATATCTTCTGCAAATGAAGGCCGCCATCTGTCGCCTTACATCAATTCCGAAGTGAAACGTATTAAGGGATTGATTGCATTGAATATTTATTACATGATGCAGTCGGAATGTTCAACATTGGACCAATTATCCTAATATTCAGCCCCCTAGTGGAATAGAGTTCTACCAGACAACGACATAGGGCACCCAGAAAGCCCATTCCACAATCATTGCCTCTAACATAAACGAGATAAGATTTTGTCTTTATATTTGGCAAACAAAAGTTGTCATTTGCCGCCTGAAATCACTGCTGATGCAAAAATTATCAAGTAATTGATTTAAAAAATGTATACCATGCAGTTCGATTACGCAATATTGAACTAAATATCATCACATTCACCCCCTCGTGGAATAGGAATGCTATTTCAATCCTAATAAATGGTACAGTTTGAGGTGTCATATAAAGCGAGATATCAATATCGATGTTAACTTGATCAAGGAATTTATTGCAAACAGAATAATTTAGCTGAGTTAGTGAGAAATTTGCAATATTCGTAAAATAATCGTTACCTTTAACCACTCATGAAAGAGGGGTGATATTTTCGTATCAATCTTTAGCTATATTTGGTCTGTCGTACATCACCTCTATCAATTTCTATGTAGAATGTATCAAGGAATCGATTGGAAAATGAATTTGTGAGATGACGCTGTGTAAAATGTGCATTATTAACAAAATATAGTTGTGCGTTCGCTTTTCGTTCATTTTCGCCTACTAGTAAACATATTTGTAAAATTTATTGTATGACCTAACTAGTGGTTAACCTTGAACACAAGATAACGAGTTGTATTAAAGAGAGGTTACAACTTATGTAACGAGTATTGATCTGCCCTCATCAACATCGACGGCCAGCTTCTTAAGAAATACGTACAATCTGTCTAGTCTAGGT
Source organism: Unio pictorum (assembly GCA_030141615.1). Lineage (NCBI taxonomy): Eukaryota > Metazoa > Mollusca > Bivalvia > Unionida > Unionidae > Unio > Unio pictorum. The sequence goes on from JARLTB010000298.1 coordinate 1,424,183, forward strand.
GTCCCCAAATTAAGTCTCCGTTCTCTCCTTTGGCGACGATCCAAGTTGGCAACAGGCCAAGTCCGCGAAATCAATGCTGACCGCAACGATCTTATTTACCAAATAACTGGACGCCTGTCCTTTGCATGAGCTGAATGTCAAGGTGAGGCTGCGTGAATTGTGGTTTGCCTCAATTGTTCTAAATGTCACACGAAGTTTATTAAGGCACGACACGACTCCATATGTTTTGCTGCATTACCGTACATACATACATACATACATACATACATACATACATACATACATACATACATACATACATACATACATACATACATACATACATACATACATACATACATACATACATATTGGCCTACCTAATTTCAGACGACAGGATAATAGTATTTACCTGATCGGACTTGATCTGTGTAGGCAATAGTATCCAATTAGGCCTGTTCCTTACATAGCGATTCGAGGTCAATAAATGCTGGTATCATGTGTGCCGTATGTATGTATGTATGTATGTATGTATGTATGTATGTATGTATGTATGTATGTGTGTGTGTGTGTGTGTGTGTGTGTGTGCGTGCGTGCGTGCGTGCGTGCGTGCGTGCGTGCGTGCGTGTGTGTGTGTGTGTGTGTATGAGAATTTTAGAGGTACAAAAATTAAAGATAAAAACCTCGCAAAGACAACTATAGGACATAACAAATAAATATCTTTTAATTGAAAGGCATTAATTTCTTTCGTCATAAACTGCGCCAATTAAAAAGTCCATGACTTTCTCAGTTGGACCATCATTGCGACACACATTCAACTGCAAACCTGCTACCTCCATGTGTCCCCTCAAACGATATGATGGCCGCGATCGCGTAACTCAGTCGTCCCCAACCTAACTATTCCTGGAGATTCTAACTTTCACTTTGACCGTCCTGGAGACCCATACACGTCAAAACTCCTGGATTCCATTCTTGTTTTCAACCTTAAACAGTCAGTTAACCAAACCACCCATACACATGATCACATTTTAGACTGGTTTCGTCATAGACCTGATGATAATATTCTGCACACCACCCTTGTGTCCCACAAACTTGTATCAGATCACCTCTGCATTACATGCCATCTTGACGTATCAGTCCCTAACCTTCTACCTTTATTTGCTACTCGGAGAAACCTTCGTGTGATAAATAGGTCCAAATTAATGCATGGCATACAAGAAAACCGAACAACTTACTTACATCCTATAGCTGAACATCTAGATAACGGCCGGCGTTGATTGCTTGAAAAAATATCTCAGCTACTAAATGCAGAGTATCAATACAAAAAAGTGATTTCTATGGTATAGCAGTGTTAGGGACTAGCTTTGCACTGCTAAAAGACATCGCCGAAAAGCAGAGAGGCTTTGGCTTTCCACCACACTCACTATTCGTAAACAAATCTATGAAGCCGCTAAGAAGATCGTCACACACTTAGTCCATTTAGCCAAATTATCCCACTACAGTACTAAGATCACGGAGAGTTCCAGCTGAAAAGAACTATTCGAGATAACTAACAAACTAATGTTAAGGAACAAATGTTCACCACTTCCAGCTACTTTCTCTCCAGTAGACCCTCCGGACCTATTTGCAAATTTCTTCCGTGAGAGAGTCGCTTGACAATCCAATTTTAATTGACTTGTCACCATACAGTTGTGATCCAGAATTTCAGCGACAACTATAAGGAGCATTTGAACCTGTCTCTCTTGATTTAGTACTGAGAATCGTGATGAAGAGTGCACCAAAGTCTTGTGAACTTGATGCAATTGCATCATCATTCATCTTTGAGTGCTTAGACCTAATATTCCCTTCACTAACTGATGTTATTAATATATTTCTCTCATTGGGAGAATCCCATCATTTTTCAAAACTGCCATAGTAAAGCCGCTGCTGAAGAAACCAACACTTAACTATCACGATTTATAGAACTACCTCCCAGTTTCTAATCTCCCATTCATATAAAAATTCTTAGCAAAAGTTCTTTTAACCCAACTTGTATATCATTTGAATTCAGTCTTTTTAGCAATGTACAGTCAGCATATCGCCCTTGCCACAGTACTGAAACTACTCTTCTGAAAGTATTTAATCACATTCTGCTTTGGATAGTGGAAAGATTACAGTTCTCAATCTCCTTAATTTGTCTGCAGCATTTGACACAATTGACCATGATATATTACTTCACCGTCTCCAGGATGTATCTGGCATTCAGAATATAGCCTTACGGTGGTTCAAGTCCTACTTAGTCAACAGGACACAAATTATATCTGCAAATGGAATACATGTACATTCGTTCCAATCCTCTTGATATATGTTGTGGTGTTCCACAGCCTCTGTTCTGGGACCTATTCGCTTAATTCTATACATTCAGCCGCTCTCAAGTGTCATATAGAATTTCCCAGTGTCTCACCAATTGTACGCGGATGATGCCCAAATATACAAGTCTAGCCGCCCAACTAAAGTTGACGCTACCATCTATGGAGTAGAGATTTGCATTTCTGATGTGAAATCATGGATGACATGTAACAAGCTGCAGATGAATGATGATAAAACTGAGGCCATTCTGATCACAACACAAAGACTTTCTCATTCACACCCTTTACCTCCGACAATAAATATCAGCAACACCAACATTAAATTCACACAGTCAATATGAAACATAGGTGTTACTCTAGATAGTACTCTCACATTGCACCAACATGTCATGAACATATGCATGGCTGCATATCTTGAGCTGAGACGAATCAGTTCCATTTACAAATATCTTTCAGTTGATGCCACTAAAACACTTGTGTGTTCATTAGTTCTTTCAAGCCTGGACTATTCAATTCTGTCTGGTTCCTCACAATATCTACTCCAGAAACTTCAAAAAGTTCAAAACACAGCTGCTTGGATCATCTTTCGAATACCTCGATTAGAGCACACCTCACCAATGCTCTGTACCCTGCACGGGCTTACTATTCGATACAGAATTTGTTCTCTGTGCTATGTTTCACTGACAGACTCCAGTCCCACATACCTATCCGACCTCACCAATGTGTATACACCAACAAGATCCTTACGCTCCTTTTCTGACAATGGTACACTCATTGTTCCCACTATGAAATCGATGTCACATTGACAACGTTCTTTTGCATACCAGATCCCGGCGATGTGGAACGAAATGCCCATTGAAATTAGACACAACGACACAGTGGTCCCTTTAAAGAGTTCTCTTAAAACTCACCTTTTTCAACTGCAGGAACAAACTTAGAGACCTAATAATGTTTTGTATCTTATATGTTTTCAGCATGTTTTTATGTTTTCCGATTTCATGGTTTATGTTTTTTGTTTTTTGTTTTTCTGTAGTGTAGTCATATCAATATAGATGTTATAAAGCGCTTAGAGCTTCTAAAGATTAGGCGGTAAACAAGGTTCTCATTATTATTATTATTATTATTATTATTATTATTATTATTATTATTTGAAAGAGGAATGCATAAACCCTATTCAGTATCCCATGACCAGATTCGATAAACGATAAACAGAAAAAGCGAAGAGAATTAAAAAAAATAATTACTTCCAAATATGTGAACCATCTGCATAATGTGCATATTTAAACTTCTTCTCTCTCTCTCTCTCTCTCTCTCTCTCTCTCTCTCTCTCTCTCTCTGGATGTGTAGCTGACGTTTACATTATTTTATATATGTGAAAAAGACGAATGCACCATAGTATTGCTGCTGATAATTGATCATGATAAATAACGAGCAAAAATATCGCAAAAAGATAATGAAGACAAGAGATAATAATATGGAGTAAATGAAGCATGGATGATATTAAACAATTTCATCCACAGTTAAGTTGTCCTCTTTATGCGTAGAGCTAGTAATAACAACAGCAGCAGCAACAATACTACTGCTACTACTACTACTACTACTACTACTACTACTACTAATCTTTCCAATTGTAATATAATAATAAAGATGATGAACGTTTCTTTAAAAACATGAACGGAAGAAAGAAATAAGGTTTTAACCACCAAAGAAACATTCCTTAGCAATTTCAGTGTAGAGCAAGTTGAAGGACGTTAACTATATGTGACGGACAATGCAAGAAAATCCAGACGAAAAGATTACAATAATAATTGGTGAATGAATAGGAAGAAACGATGCACGCTGTTTATCCTGTGAACATTAAAAGAGCAGAAACCAAGACAAAACAATGCAATGGCTTAACGGCGGTGGCTAAAAGATGAACATGCTTGGTTTTGTAACAACAGTCCAAGATCATGGCTTTAGCAAATGCTATTTTCAAACCAAAATGCTCAAGGATGGTACCACTCCATTTTTGTTATCAGTACAACCAATTGAAAGAAGCCAGTGAACACATAATCTTAGGATACCTTATAAATGAAAAAATAAATGGAATACGTAGAAAGGCACAAGAAAACGACTTGCTGCAGCCATTATACAATTTATCGTCGTCTGTTCAACCTTTCTGTACCACAAAATGGTACCAGCACGAACCAGAAAAAGCATAATGTAAAATGAAAAAGCAATCGTATTCCGAGACATGCCAATTCACAGACCGCGCTTTAAAAGCAAATAGACCTGAACCAATAGTTAAAGACAAAAATGATGGACATTGGTACAATATTGATAAATTGAAGGAAATATTCAGATTGAAATATAAATCAAGAGCAATAAGAAAAAAAAAAGTAATTTCCCAATTATCATCTGCGATCACGGACTGATAAAAAAGGGACGTAGAACAACATTTAAAAGATCCCTGAAAAATCAATAATCAAGAAGATAGTGAGGGTTGTTTGATACATCCCTGAAAAAGTCAGTTTTGAGGAAACCCAAAAGAAGCCGATTTTTGGCATATCCATGGAAAAGTCAATATCAAAGAAACCCAAAAGACAGTGACAATTTGCACATCCCTCGAAAAGTCATTATTGAGGAAATCGATTAGACATTGACACTTGACACATCACTTGTGTTAGGAGGAGCTCTCTCTTCGCATCTATCATTTTAAATTCTCTAGATTCACGGCGTGAACACAGATCAAACTGATGACAGTGAGCTAAAATTGATGATAATGATGATGATGATTTATAATAATAATAATAATAATAATAATAATAATAATAATAACTATAATAATAATCTCAGAAGATTGTTTTTCATAAAGCTTTAACAACTTAATTGCTTGTTATAAATCAGTTTCTTACTTCTAATATAACACCGCTCTGTGGGCCTGGTGGTTAGAGCGTCATCTGCGGAATGGGAGGTTGTGGGTTCGATCCCTGGCTGAGTGATACCAAACACTTACAAATATAGTACTAGCTGCTGCCTCGCTTGGCGCTCAGCATTAAGACGTTAGTGATAGGGCTTGTCGGCCTGGTGTCAGGATAATGTGACTGGGTGGGACATCATGCTACATGTCAGCGGTATGATGCCCCAGTGCTAGATATCACTATAAACTGCCTCACTGCAGATATCGTAGCGATATGAATGAAACATTGTAAAAGCTACTTTAGAAAGCCTAATCACACACATGCTTCTAATAATAACATAAAAATGTCTATTGACGTTGTGTTTTTATAATGGTTAAATTAATATCTTTAATTCTTGTTTCAAGGGATACTCATAGTCTGCATTTGTTTCACGTAAACTGAAACGTACATCTTCGTTCTGGTATTCATTTCAAGTTAGCTAAATGGCACGAGACTTACGACCTTAACACCAGTCAGCAAAATAAGATGTTACTGAAAAAGAAGACAATCCCTGTTTTATTAAAACACAAAGCGATGTAATAAATGGTGTCAAGCTTCAAAGTGAGCATATATGGCGTGTTTATTAAGCTGATGGGAATGGTCTGTATTACCATAAAATTTTGAAAGAGCTTAGACAATATGTACTCAAATGAGAACACTATTTATTATATGTATCTCTAGTTTTGATATATCGCGGTATATATAATTAAGACTTCATCGAATGAAATCACAATCACCCCAAAGTAGTGTTTTTGTCTAAAATGGCAACGAGCATTTTCTAATTCCAATAAATAATGTTTACATTAATAATTCCTCCAAATTATATCAGAACACAATAGTAAATACCTTCACATACTGAATTAAAAGGAGGAATTAATAATTTTCTTAGCTACAATCTTGTATAGACATCTAAAGCACAATAAAATGACAAGAATTTACATCATAAATCTTCTTGAAGAACATTCTAAATTTGTAAATAGGCTGTACATTGGTTATATCAATAATAAAAGACTACAAAAGAATTTGAATAGTTAGATTATGGACAAATTATCAAACTCCCATTACAAGATAAATATACATAACACATATTATTGCATACTTCAGGGTGTTTCCTGAAAAAATGATCAGAATGTGATAGCCATGTGTTAAACTGGTCAGATTTATGTAGATTTTCATTTTTTAATACTGTAATACTTTTGAGCCATTTTACACATTGTCATAAGGTACTCAATGCTCACTAACAGTTTTCTTGTTTAGAGGACGACTTGTATTTATTCTTTCATTACTGCAATTTCATTACAACACTGGACATATTCATATTTTTTGTTTCACAGTAAAAATTAGACGACGCTCGCATTTAATATGAAATATCTCTTTTGTGGATTATTTCCAACTTTACAGTATATGAACAAACTTACAATTTTCACAGGTGTATCGACATTTTCACAGGACATTGACATAAGCCAATCGGGGACAAACAAGAATCGCCAGGAAGCATCCGAAACAAAGAATATGTGCGAAAAGTGACCTACAGGACTAAACGTTAGTGTCAACTGGGTCTAATTTACAAGAATATATAAATTTGTAAGAATCTGAAAAGGGGCTGAGAATGTACCAGAAAAATTCTTATATCGGTATTTTAAGGGAAAATATTGACGTCGCCATTATCCGCTTCTCCTTGACTAATAACGTCATGGTAAACAAATATCAAATAATTTAAACCATGACTAAGACCATGATAAAGACCGCCAAAACATCAGCTATTAGTCAGATTGGCACAACATCGCTTATGATTAAGATCGATATAACATCGCTCATAACTAAGATCGATTTATCATTACCTTTAACCAAGATCGCCATATCGTGCCTAAGATCTCCATAGCATCACCCATATGTAATATCGAAGTAACATCACCCATGACTAACATCACATTCATGCCTAAAATCGCTATAAGATCACTTATGAATAGGACCAGTGACTTTTCTGTCAGTTTGTCTGTTCGTCTTTCTGTCTGTATCTCCGTTTTATTTATTGTCTGCAATTTTGTTTTAATAGATGAGTTTCAATAAATTGAAAAATATTTTTCGGAACATTTGCCTTTTCTTCTCATATCTTTGTGATTTTCATTATTTGCAGTCGTATAAAGATTTCATTAAACTAATTTTGAAAAGCGAACTTTTGTTCAAATTTTGCGGCATATTTCTTATTCTGCTTCAAGCCGCAACCACTACTGTATGAGTGATATTAGAGCAAAGAAAATCAGGAAAGCAAAAACGATACAATAATGTATGTCTGCGTTTTATTTTAACGTATATTTAACAATGCTTCAGTCATATCGCTATGATATCTGCAGTGTGACATTTTATAGTGACTGTGGCATCATGCCGAGGACATGTAGGATGATGTCCCACCCAGTCACATTATTCTGATACTAGGATAACGTTATGCTGGCAATCCATGTCTCCGTTTCAGCACATGCTGGTAAAGAGCTGGGGGTGTCACCCTATTTTTTGTTTCTAAAGGATATGGTTTGTGATTTTTGTATCCCTCGTCCTCCCAAATTTGGATTTCATGTGTGTGAGTATTTTTAGTTGTTTTGGAAAGTGTTTTCTTCAGGATTTTTCTTTGTTTCGTTTTGCCATATTTGCGTGTTGTCTCTGCGTGCTACTCCGTTCCCACCCGGTACGTAGGTCGGATTTTAGTCACAGGTCAATGCTTGCAAAGACTAGTGCTTGTGATGTTTTCTTACCTTGAATCTTACATGAATGAAACCTAGGATTGTAAGCGTTTTCCCTGCGCAAAAGTCTAAGGTGAAAGTTTCCGCTCCCATCTCATTTTGTTATCAGTATTATTTCGAAGTGACTTGCCAAGGTCATTAAACTCCTATCTGATAACCCGCGACCTCTCGCATCCGAAGCGGACGCTCTAACCACTAGGCTACCGGATAGTTTGTTTGTTTTTTATGGTTTAACGCCATTTTTTTAGCACAATATAGGCTATACATGGCGGCCAGTATTAATGGTGGAGAAAGAAACCGGACAAATCCCGGAAAGAACCACCGACCCACGAGAAGCTACTGACAAGCTTTCTCACATAACTACATTTGGCGAATCTTAGACTCGAACACACGCAGACAGAGATGAGATGGCAGTGGTCCGTAATGGACAGCGCTTTAGACCACTCTGCCACTCGGGGCCCCTGCTACTGGATAGAACAATACAATTACTGATTTTCGTCATTGCTTAAATCCAAGGATATCAGTCACAGGGAAAGGAATGTTGGTCTAAGCATGTGGACCCGATAAATATATATATATATATATTTTACAGATGTTGATGAACATTTGAATCACCTGAAAATAATTTCACACTTTTTGTATTACTACATGTGCATCCCAAATTTGGAATCAATACTTCATGCTATCAAGATTTTAAAAAAAAATATTCACTTGTATAAATGAGAACATATATATTGTTATATGTTTAATGAATTAATTTATAATTACTTTAAAATTAATTAAAAACACAGCAGCACAATACAATTTGTATCATGTTGAGACAAGTAATGTGCATTTCCTAATAACACGCAATGAATATGATTTATGTAAAATAATATATCAGTATCAATGTAAAATTGTTCAATGGGTGGCATAGCAAGAAATTCTAACATTCCTCCAGCCAAACTTAAGCATAGGGACACCTCCTCCCAAAGAGATTGTTTGATGGTAATTTTAGCTCATATTCTCAGTTTTGAGGGTTGGTTGGGCTGCTGCTAAGCCACTTTGTGGAAGGTATCAATTGCAAGTGGATTTGATGTTAGGTAACAGTCGGAAATGTCTAATATTGTACAAATTATCAGCCTCACCCCCTTATATAAGATGGTGTGTGTGTGTGTGTGTGAGAGAGAGAGAGAGAGAGAGAGAGAGAGAGAGAGAGAGAGAGAGAGAGAGATTTGGATTTTAAACGAGGCCGTAACAATTTTTCAGTCATATGGCTATGATGTCTGCAGTGAGGCAGTTTATAGTGATGTTTAGCACTGGGGTATTATGCCGCAGACACGTAGCATATACCCAGTCACATTATTCTGATACCATGTCGACCAATCCTAATGTTTAATGTTAGAATCTGGATTGTCATGAATGATACAACAGTACCAATGTACACTTGATCAAGGAATCTATTACAGATCTAACTTTCAGCTGATCTAATCACTGAAACACTTATTTCACAAAATATCGGCACCCCATCACTCTTTTATATATAAAAGATGGTATTTTGGTCTTATATCTTTCGCAAATGAAGGTTGTCGTCTGTCGCCTTATGTCAATTACGAAGTGGAAAGTATCAATGGATGGATTGTAATTGATGTTTGTTACATGATGCAGTCGGAATGTTCAATATTAGACCAAATGTCGTCAAATTCACTCCCTCTTGGTGCACGTGTCAATCAGACAACAACAAAGGGTATCTAGAAAACGCACTTCACGCCCCTTTCCCCTAACTTCATAAAATCGATATCATTTGGTCTTAGTATTTGACAAACAAAAGTTGTCTTTCGTCTCCTTCAATCAATTCTGATGTACAAGGTATCAAAGAATTTATTACAAATGGAATCAATTACAAATTACGTGATGCAGTACGAATGCACAATATTCAACCAAATATTGTCACATTCACCAACTCGTGGAAAAGGGTTGCTATTTCGATCCTAATATTTGGTTAAGTCTGAAGTGTCATGTAAAGCGAGATATAAATATCTGTGTAAAATTGATCAAGGAATTTATTGCAACCAGAATATTTTAGCTGACTTAGTATGAAGTGTGCACTATTTGCAAAACAATCGTAACCCTCAGCCCCTTTGTGAAAGAGGGATGCTATTTTCGTATTAATCTTTAGCTATTTTTATGCTGTCGTACATCACCTCGTATCAATTTCGATGTGAAAATTATCAAACAATCGATTGGAAAATGAATTTGTGAGATGACGCTGTGTAAAATGTGCAATCTGACCAAAATATCTTGGTGCGTACGCTTTTCCTTCATCTTAGCCTATTAGTAAAAGTAGTTGTAAAAAACAAATATTTTATGAAGGTTTGGTGGTTAATCTTGAACACAACATAACGATTGCTGTAGTTCAAATCAAAATTATTAGCAAAGTTCACATTGCTTCACTAAGAAAGAGATTATTAAAGAAATAAAAATATGCCGCTATTTGATTAACTTGATATCTCCGTATGAGGTCATTTGATTTGACATCGTGACAATATGACGTCTGCGTTCGCTTGACTTAGTTTAGCTGAGCACAATGGAAGGAGCATACTAAGGGGGCAGGGTCCAGTTTTTATGTACAAACTTAATGTCGCATGCACCTGCCTAATATAAAAATTCATTAAAAAATATACGCGAGTGAGGTCGAAAAGGTACATATTTCTGGATAGGTATTATGTAGTGCAACATAATCATATCACACACATGACCTAACAAGTCTACTGAAGTTCTTAGAATAAAATATTTATGTTCCCCAACCCCTATTTTATACATGCATTTTTCACATCCGAAGGCCATTTTGGACAGCATGTAGTGCTTACAGTGCAAACGCAAGGCCTTTTCCTAGATGAAAATTTTGAAAAACATTGTATACTAAATAGCTTGATGCAATTCATAATAGTTGTCATCCAAGCCGTTTTTGAGATATTCTACTTGCCTTGAACCCACGTGTCTACTGCTATGGGAGGCTAGCTCTTCTTCCTAGCCGACTTTTGGTATTACACAATCAACATACTGCAGAGTAACTATGGAAAGTGTACATGTCTGACATCAATTTCAAGAACAACACAAGCCTGAAACACCTAGTTCACAAATTTATCCATATCTTTAATTATTACACAATAGTAGCTCAAAAACTCACACCATACCCTTAAGTTAAGAAATTTGCCAGGGGCCAATTTACGAAACTGGACCCTGCCACCTTAAATAATTTGTCAAAAATTTTGTACATATCACTTACCTAGACATTATCTAACAAAATGGTATCAAGGAAATTATTGTGTATGCTAAAGTAAAAATGTTATTACTCTTTTAGAAAAGTGAGAAAGAGATTATTAAAGAAATAAAAATATGCCGCTGTTTGATTAATTTGATATCTCCGTATGAGGTCATTTGATTTGACATCGTGACAATATGACGTCTGCGTTCGCTTGACTTAGTTTAGCTGAGCGCAATGGAAGGAGCATACTAAGCAGGGAACCAGGCTAGTGTACGGATCAAAGTAGCGAACCAGCCAACACATTGATAAGACTATAAAACGGTCGCAGAAACGTACGCGTTTACACATCTTGTGTTTGAAAGCAAGTTCAGACGTTTATAGTGAAATTTACACGAACCAGAAGAAAAAAACATGTTTCTAGCCTTCATCGTAACTCTCTATGTGCTTTCCTGTGAAGGTAAGTAATAATAACCTTATATATAACTTTTCTAGGCTTATGAGGAAAAATAAAAATGTAATGTCTTTAAATATAGAAGAAGAATCCATGACCTTATATGAGAACTGTTCTGTAAATCCCCGCATCATAGCTAAAATAATCTTATAGACCGACGCCCTAGGATCAATAATTCGGTCCTCTCCTGTCATCCGTATGTGATGCCAGTCAAGCTAGTCGAGAAAAACAATTTAATTTTCCCGGGAAAACTTCTGTCACGCTGATGAAATTCAGAAATTTGTTATGCAGAAATGGAACAACACAGTGCGAGCAGTACTCACTATTAATGAGTGAAGACATTCCTTCTATCTCAACCTCAGCACGACCTCAACAGAATGGTCATACAGGGACGAGCTGCTAAGCCAGCATATATCATCCCCATCCATTTAAAAATAGGAGATAGTTTCTGCCAAAAACAACGATAACAGCCTCAGGATTGATAACGATTGAATAATGTCGATTTAAGAAAATCAAAACAACAACTAAGCAAATCAGGCAGAAGCAGGAGCTTTCTAAAATCATATTTTAATGAACTAGTCAGTTACAAGTAAGGGTTAGTGATTTTCAGGGATATGCCGGTTGACGTTCCATATATCATTGCCGTTACGGTAGCTGGATTAGTCTGAGTATGAAGGGACGAAAACGTACACTGACACTCTTTTACTTAATTCTGCCTTTCCTATCATTACTCTTCTGACTATCCTATCATCCCCAACATACTTTATCTTTGAACACGCACCACCCGTTGCCAAATAGTCATGTGTATATATATTGATATTATTAGGTAACCAACAGTAAAATAATTGAAAGTTGGGTGGGGATTCTTTACTATTCAGACATTCCAAAAGTTAGCCTGGGAAATAATGCCCACAAAACGAGGATTTATAGGAAACTGGTACACATCATAATCAACGACTGGCACATACTGAATGTAAATGTCACCAGGATATTGAAAGAAAAAGAGAATGTCTGAAGAAATGAACGGAATGTTTACAAGAATTTACCATACAAATTTGTATCATTGGACAGAGTTTATTCGGATAGACACATAATAAGATGGTCTGTGGTGCGATCAGGCGTTAGAAAACTTAAAGAGTTTCTTTTTTTTTATAAAAGAAAGGATAATTCATATTTACAGAATACAGAGATAAGGTGGAATTATAAACATACCGTAGTTATTTTAATAGACACCCCAGCTTTAGCACAATTTCCATTGGTAGGGTGATGCGTTGAATGCCGTACATTATTGTTTGACTGAAAACATTTGTAAATGAAGTTCTTTTGATTATTTTTTAACCGTCGCTAAATCGGTCGTGTACTGATTTAACTATTTAGACATGCCATAATGAATATATACAAATCTATAATCTTGATAAGAAAGGAATTTATTTGTGGTAAATGGGGGAGGTAAATTTATTAGATGGTAGCTTCTATTAAAATAACATCCATTGGCATACTGCTAGCCAAGGTAAGTCGATTAGATAAATATTACGTATTAGAAAATGGATCAACAGGTATATATTCCTACACAATTTTAAAGGGAAATAATGCAGACCATAATACAGTTACAACAATGATAAAACTGAAAAGGGATACTTTTGTCTTGGAGGAAGAAGAATACAACGGAAAAATAATTACACTATTATAAAACTGTATACATAAGGAAAGAAGAAACATGGTGAAAGAGTGAGAAGAATTAATGCTAAGAGAGACAGCACTATCAAACAAGGCCATATAAAGAGAATTGAAACTAAGGACATACTAAATGATAATAGCGTAAAAATTTAAGAAAACGGCAAAAGAACAAATGAAGCAAAGATTCAGCATTGCGAAGGCCCTATTGGCCTTGCTGATTCTTGTGGTGACTTCCCTTGTGCAATCTCCATCCGTGGCAACCTTACTTCCCATGTACGTGAAATCGTCTACTTATTGCAGAAGCTGGTCGTTGATGGTGATTGGGTTGCCCACTATAGTGTTCTTCCTTAAGACCTTTGTCTTCCCTATGTTGACTCAAAGACCTATGGTGCTTGCTGTCTGTACCACCTGTTGTGTCTTCTTTTGGATATCCTGGTGTCTGCTTGCCAGCAACCCGATGTCGTCGGCATAGTCCAGGTCATCCAGCATTGAGGTCAACGTCCACTGTATTCCTTGTCTCTTGCCCTCTCGTGTGCGGCACATGATACAGTCATTGGCCATTGAAAAGAGGATCGGAGAGAGAATGCATCCTTGCTTCACTCCGGTTTCTGCCTTAAATGGTTCAGTGAATAGGTTGTTGTGGACGACTCTGCACTCAAAGTTATATTACAGGGGCCTGATGACGTTGACAAGTTTCTGGGGGATGACATAGTGTCGTAGGAGCTTTCACATAGAGGCTCGGTGCAAGCTGTCAAAGGTTTTCTTAAAGACCACAAAGACCACATAAAGAGATCTATTCCACTCATGGGACTGTTCAAGGATCTGCCTCAGGATGAGGATGTGGTCGATTCAGGATTTGTACTTCCTAAAGCCTGCCTGTTCCTGGCGAAGGATGCCGTCCACAGCGTTTATGATGCGTTGACGAATGATGCGGCTGAAGATCTTAATTGAGAGGGATAGTAAGGTGATTCCTCGCCAGTTGTTGCAGTTCCCCAGATCTCCTTTCATGGGAAGTTTGACGATGATTCCGGTTTTCCAGTCATTTGGTGCTTCTTCACTATCCCAGATCATTTGGATAATCTGGAAAAGAGGCTTTGGCGTCTCTGTGTATTCTGCCCTCGGCATCTCGGGAAATACTCCATCATCGCCTGGTGCCTTCCCATTCTTTTGCTTGTGGATTGCCTGCTTGACCTCCTCAATAGTGATGTCGTCGCAGTTAATGTTGAAGTCCTCCTCTGCTTCAGGAATATCAGCGAGGATCTGGTGGGTCTGGGCGATCCAGGATAGACTCAAAGTGTTGCTTCCATCTCTTCAGCTTCTCCTCCTCCATTGTGCATGGGTTCCATATTCATCTTTAAAACCATGAGATGATGTATAATTCAGTATTGTCAAAACGTCCAAAATCTCTGTTAGTTGGATACTTTTGAAAGGAAATAAAAGTAAAAGGAATTTAAATAGTATCTTCAGATTTCGTATGCTGTTCAATGTATTGTGATTTCTAGAACAAATGTATGTGTGCATTGATTTAAGAAGTACCTGTTGCGAGATGTTGTTACTATCAAGTCGCATGAATAGTACTACTTAGTACATTTTTTAATCAATTTAAAGAAGCATATTCATAATACTACATTTTACAAATTAATGCATAGTTATGTGCATATCTTTTATTATTATCTTTTATTATTTGTCATGATTATTTCCACAATAACCTGACAAAGTGCATAAAATAAAATTATTAACACATTAACCATATAATAGATTATATACAGTGCGAAGGATAAAAAGGGGAAATGCTCATGTTGAAACTTTAAATGAAAGCATTTATTTATACAAAATTTGTACAATCTGAAACATTTAGTCTTGACTTGGAGTCTTGTGATCAGGAGATTTATCATTATTACCTATGGTTATGGCTAAGAAAGCATGAAACTCGTATTGCTCCCCACCCCTTTAACTTGGATGTGTGCCATGTGTTCCTGTTTTAAATGATTACATGGGTTTGGGATGTTGCTCTAAATTTATTAGGCATTTTACTTCCAACCACTGACGTGGTTGGCCAGGTGAATATATCTGACAACTTTACATGTAGGTAATCTATCTAATCATGTTAATGATAAATGAACATATTGACTTAGAGATGTGAAATCTGGCATCAAACTTTCCAATAAGAAGTCCCTGACATAACCGAATCAAGGCTAGAAAAGATTCATCAATGGCTCGAAGTTGTCGTGGACGTCTTTTTTCTGTCCAGAACCTGTTCTTGCTGTTTGAGATTCTGCATCATCCATTTCATTAAAGAGTGCATGAAATTTACCAGCATTAGGCAGTCCATTATAAAACATTACAGCTGAATATTTGTTAGCAATGTCCTCAAAAGCATTATCTGGCAGTTTGCATTGAATTCCAACATCAAACATTTTGTCCATATTTGATTGCTGATCAATAACGTCTGTCTGAGGTAATGTTGACAGAGTTCTTACGTTTGTTTGTGCTGCTGTGTGTCTTTTAATAGCTTCTCTGACTGCATTTCTTTCATTAGCTAATATGAACTTTTACAAATAAATTAAACATTCAGGTGACTCAAGAAATTTTGAAGGCTGCATTTCCACTGAAACGTCTATAAAATAAAATAAAATGAATTCCAAAAGCCATCCACGACAATATTAAAATTCTACTGACTAGAAACTGGCGAGAGAATCGAACGGGACTCCCTCCGAACCTAATTTGAGAACATTTGCAGCTTAAGTGATGTCTGGGCAAGATTCCGTAAAGATAAACTTTTAACAACTTCTAGTAAAACCGATGAAAAATGTTCAAATAACACTTTAGATTTATCTGATGCAGTGCTAAATATGATAGAGAAGGAAATAATAAACTTTATCTGGAGACTGCAGGTATAACGGTACCAATTGTACAACCCTTAGTTGTGATATGTAGGAGTTGTACTTTCTGTTAGGCTTTCAAATATTAAACCTTTTGGCAACATGTTACGTGTATTTATATCTAAATCATATTTTGTAGTTCTAATGATTTTGTTTTTTAAAAAATGTGTCACCCATGGGCGAAAGTGGGTCTGCTGTGACTAGATAACTCTTACCCCTGTCTAGTTCCAGCAGATTATGTCTCTTGAATGCCATGGAGTATATGGTTTTGTCCTTGACACATTGACAGTTGGTACCATTATACCGATTGCCATCCTTAATTTTTTCAATACATGTGATATACATGGAACTCGGATTTGTACAAGTAATACGTTTACTTAGTATCGCTTGTCAAAATTACTTTTAGGGGGTACCTGGCTGTGTCTTATAGTT
Organism: Unio pictorum; assembly: GCA_030141615.1. NCBI lineage: Eukaryota > Metazoa > Mollusca > Bivalvia > Unionida > Unionidae > Unio > Unio pictorum. The sequence continues at coordinate 1,440,879 of JARLTB010000298.1, forward strand.
TTGTGTATGTAAAGGCCTTTGAACTATTTTACCTGCTGCTTTCATATTTGTACTTTACTTCCGAACTACATTTTGGGAATAAAATGAATTGTTTAAAATATGGGTTGTATTTTATTGATAACAGCAATTATTGAACTTGGCATGGTGATATCGGATAAATCACATGCTATCATATTACGTAATAAATTGGTCAAAGGTCAATGAACCAAATAGTATGCACCTCTCCTTCTTCAAAAAGTTTAATTACCTAAAATAAAGGACTTTATATTTGTCTGATAGATGCAGAAGGTAACATCAGAGACAGTTGGACATGACTCAGTTTTATTTATAAAGCTTAAACTTTGAACACTTTATACTGTCTGCAGATATATAAGGTCACTAACCCCTAGTCCTCACACAACGGTCAAGCTACCTATCCTCTTTGTCATACAAACATAACCTTCTCTCCTTTGTGTAGTGAATAGAATTGATGCAATAAGCCAGACTGACATCAAATATGGTAGATCACAGCTTCTAAGTTGTTATATTGGATTAGGGATGAAAATTGGAGAATAAAATTCCAAATGCCAAAGATAAAAAATGAGTATGTTGAGTCCAGTGGAGTTAAAAACAGAAAGAAAGTGTGTACCTAAATGGGAGATGCATATTATGATAAAGAAATTAAAGAAGACAAAATCAGCAATGAGAAAAATGACAAGTGAGAACATGATTACATTACCTTGGACAAGAGGCCGTGCCGCATAAGTGCAAGACAGTTCAAAGGCACAAGTGATATAACATCCCTTACAGGTACAAACATGTCAGGTGAAATGGAGTTCATTCCCAGCTAATTTAAAAGGGTGCATAATGTAGATCATATTGATGCATATAACTTATACATCTTCTACACGAAACATTGACAATACTGGGCTTCAGTTAGGCAGAAATATACCTAAACCAAAGGAAACATACTTTATCAGTTTCTAAACTTGTAAACTATACTGTGAGCAATTATTAATGTAATTCTAGTTACATTTGCATCAAGACTTAGGGCTTATATAATACTTCACAAATGTTTTCTATTTTTTCATAACCAATCACTGAAAATATGTACTTTTTTCGTGAAATATTATGTATGGTGTAAGATAGATAACTGAATGACATACGTAAGGTGTGGTCTTTTTATTTCCTATCATATATTATCAATGTAATATAAATGAGTTCATGAACACAAGCTGATACAGTTAAATTATCCAACAATTAATAACTGATAAAGTGAGAACCTACCAGTCAGGCTTCTATATGTAGTAGAAGCATCAATAGTGTTGTAATTAACGTAAATAAATAATTGCATGAACAATTTGAAGGCAGGAAAGTGTACAAAAATGGACAATTGGAGCAGTTCAATTAAATCAAAATGGGAAGGAATACCATATTTTTAACAAATTACCTAATATACTCATACCAGAATACTCTATATGATACAAGTAATCTGTTTACAAGTGGAGCTAGAGTATCATCTATCCTGGTTTATAACATGCCTAACAAGAATAATATTGTTTTAGATATGATTTTTATCTTTTGCAGTTAAAGTAGTCAATATTTGGCAAAATATCAACTATTTTATCTTGGAGATGACTACACAGATGTAAAGATATCACTCTATATGTGTTATGGCTATAGTTAGAAAAGCCCCACCCCCACCCCCACCTCCAAAGCCATATTTCATACGTGTTATTCTGAAAAGACTGTCAATATTTGACCAAAAATGTTCAGCATCCATTTGTTTTCCTGCATAAAGAAAAACTAGTACTGTTCATAAATGCTGCCCACATGTATGCGTTTCTATGGATACAATGTGAGGCTATTCTTCCCTACAGTTATCACGGTACCAATTGTTTTTTCCATAGACTTCAATGCTAACGTTTTGTGAAATAAAGATACTTTCTATCCTACTTTAGCATCCCTGTCACACATTATCACAGAGAACAATATTAGATTATACATTTGACAAGGACAAAACCAGGTACCCCATTGCATTTATGAGTCATAACTTTGCTGGAACTTGATAGGGGTAAGAGTTGTCTAGTCCATATATGTACCACATTTTTTTTTAAAATAAGAAAAGAGGCAAAATACGATCTAGATATGAATTAACTTAATCTCGTAAGTTGTCAAGAGGATTAACATTTTTTAAAAACCTAACAGAAGTACAGCTCTTACATAATGCACCCTTCACAGCTAGTGTTCTCGTTTATTTCTGAATACACTGTTCCCTACACCTTAATATCCACCCACCTCGGGTTGTACAATTGGTACCGTTATACCTGTTAACCATATGTATTAATTTGTACTCTGTATAATATGCCTCCGAAAACGGAAGAGCTTGAGAAGATGTCAATCTATGCACCTCTGACACAAAAGATGTGACAACAGACGTATTCCAAAAAGCATGAGCAATATTACGTTTTGTAATAACATGTGTACACATTATTACGAAGACGTTTACTTAGTTTAAATCACAATCACGATATATATTAGACTTAAGTAAGCAAGTCTGGAAAAAAACAAAGTAGTGATCCAAGTATTTGAAACTATTTTAGCGTAGGGATATTATCCGAAATTGGATAGTAAATGGCCAGAGAACAGAGTCGCTTATTTGGCGACTATGGCTCAGAGTGTGGTGATTCGGCGTATTCACCCATTCATGGCTTATATCAAAAGAAATTTTGGAGACCGTTGACACTATGCATGGTGGGGAAGGAGAATGTACTGTGCGCTGCAGTCTGATCATTTATCAGTTATAAACTTATTCATTACATTGAACGACAAATCTCATTCAAATTTATATTACTCATTATGAGACACTCGTCGGTAGAGATTTTGTATGATTCTGTTGGATTCGAGTTTGATGGCTTCCTAGAGGAATGACACCGCTGGTCACACTGGAATACAAAACATTGATGACTAAAGCGGTCAAAAGAAAATATGATATAACGTACACCAAATAACAGGAAAATAGAAGGAACATTTTATATGGAATATGAATTACGCCTAATCCGAGTTTCGTCTGACCTTATCTTCTCTGCGGTAGCGACATAAAGATAGCCACGTATTCCTCGGCCTAGCAATGTACCATGGTAATTTTTCATATTGTTCGAGGAGTTGGGGTAGCTTTGTTGGTAGAGCATCGGTCCACCTATAGAAAGGAAGAGTTCTATATCCGCTCAGGCCAGCCCGGTCGACTGTTTCTGAGTGTCCTTGTGAAAAGCCATGTTTTAGCCGGTTGTGTTAGAAGAGTGGTTAAAACAAAGGAAAAATTAAAACAAACATATTTACATATTGTTTGCTCATGTGATCTAAATATCATCGGACTACATTTTCCAGGACTTCAGACATCAAAAGGTTATGTAACCCTTGCAGTCTATGAACGGAAATGGGCAAAGGATAATGAGAATGTGATCAATCAAGTTAATGTGTAATACGGCATAGCATAGTAGATTCTATTTATTATCTAATTTTCAAATGATATATTGGTTTATTTAAAGTTATAAATAATGTTTAAATTGTTATATCTAAGAAGATAAAAAAAAAATTACCGATTGAAGGCAAGTGTGGTCACATACAGTGTCAAATATGTTAGATGGAAATTTATTAGATGGTAGCTTCTATTAAAATAGCATCCATTGGCATACTGCTAGCCAAGGTAAGTCGATTAGATAAATATTACGTATTAGAAAATGGATCAACAGGTATATATTCCTACACAATTTTAAAGGGAAATAATGCAGACCATAATACAGTTACAACAATGATAAAACTGAAAAGGGATACGTTTGTCCTGGAGGAAGAAGAATACAACGGAAAAATAATTACACTATTATAAAACTGTATACATAAGGAAAGAAGAAACATGGTGAAAGAGTGAGAAGAATTAATGCTAAGAGAGACAGCACTATCAAACAAGGCCATATAAAGACAATTGAAACTAAGGACATACTAAATGATCATAGCGTCAAAATTTAAGAAAACGGCAAAAGAACAAATGAAGCAAAGATTCAGCATTGCGAAGGCCCTATTGGCCTTGCTGATTCTTGTGGTGACTTCCCTTGTGCAATCTCCATCCGTGGCAACCTTACTGCCCATGTACGTGAAATCGTCTACTTATTGCAGAAGCTGGTCGTTGATGGTGATTGGGTTGCCCACTATAGTGTTCTTCCTTAAGACCTTTGTCTTCCCTATGTTGACTCAAAGACCTATGGTGCTTGCTGTCTGTACCACCTGTTGTGTCTTCTTTTGGATATCCTGGTGTCTGCTTGCCAGCAACCCGATGTCGTCGGCATAGTCCAGGTCATCCAGCATTGAGGTCAACGTCCACTGTATTCCTTGTCTCTTGCCCTCTCGTGTGCGGCACAGGATACAGTCATTGACCATTGAAAAGAGGATCGGAGAGAGAATGCATCCTTGCTTCACTCCGGTTTCTGCCTTAAATGGTTCAGTGAATAGGTTGTTGTGGACGACTCTGCACTCAAAGTTCTCTTACAGAGGCCTGATGACGTTGACAAGTTTCTGGGGGATGACATAATGTCGTAGGAGCTTCCACATAGAGTCTCGGTGCAAGCTGTTAAAGGTCCTCTTAAAGACCATAAAGACCACATAAAGAGATCTATTCCACTCATGGGACTGTTCAAGGATCTGCCTCAGGATGAGGATGTGGTCGATTCAGGATTTGCACTTCCTAAAGCCTGCCTGTTCCTGGCGAAGGATGCCGTCCACAGCGTTTATGATGTGTTGACGAATGATGCGTCTGAAGATCTTACTTGAGAGGGATAGTAAGGTGATTCCTCGCCAGCTGTTGCAGTTCCCCAGATCTCCTTTCATGGGAAGTTTGACGATGATTCCGGTTTTCCAGTCATTTGGTGCTTCTTCACTATCCCAGATCATTTGGATAATCTGGAAAAGAGGCTTTGGCGTCTCTGTGTATTCTGCCCTCAGCATCTCGGGAAATACTCCATCATCGCCTGGTGCCTTTCCATTCTTTAGCTTGTGGATGGCCTGCTTGACCTCCTCAATAGTGATGTCGTCGCAGTTGATGTTGAAGTCCTCCTCTGCTTCAGGAATATCAGCGAGGATCTGGTGGGTCTGGGCGATTCAGGATAGACTCAAAGTGTTGCTTCCATCTCTTCAGCTTCTCCTCCTCCATTGTGCATGGGTTCCATATTCATCTTTAAAACCATTAGATGATGTATAATTCAGTATTGTCAAAACGTCCAAAATCTCTGTTAGTTGGATACTTTTGAAAGGAAATAAAAGTAAAAGGAATTTAAATAGTATCTTCAGATTTCGTATGCTGTTCAATGTATTGTGATTTCTAGAACAAATGTATGTGTGCATTGATTTAAGAAGTACCTGTTGCGAGATGTTGTTACTATCAAGTCGCATGAATAGTACTACTTAGTACATTTTTAATCAATTTAAAGAAGCATATTCATAATACTACATTTTACAAATTAATGCATAGTTATGTGCATATCTTTTATTATTATCTTTTATTATTTGTCATGATTATTTCCACAATAACCTGACAAAGTGCATAAAATAAAATTATTAACACATTAACCATATAATAGATTATATACAGTGCGAAGGATAAAAAGGGGAAATGCTCATGTTGAAACTTTAAATGAAAGCATTTATTTATACAAAATTTGTACAATCTGAAACATTTAGTCTTGACTTGGAGTCTTGTGATCAGGAGATTTATCATTATTACCTATGGTTATGGCTAAGAAAGCATGAAACTCGTATTGCTCCCCACCCCTTTAACTTGGATGTGTGCCATGTGTTCCTGTTTTAAATGATTACATGGGTTTGGGATGTTGCTCTAAATTTATTAGGCATTTTACTTCCAACCACTGACGTGGTTGGCCAGGTGAATATATCTGACAACTTTACATGTAGGTAATCTATCCAATCATATTTATGATAAATGAACATATTGACTTAGAGATGTGAAATCTGGCATCAAACTTTCCAATAAGAAGTCCCTGACATAACCGAATCAAGGCTAGAAAAGATTCATCAATGGCTCGAAGTTGTCGTGGACGTCCTTTTTCTGTCCAGAACCTGTTCTTGCTGTTTGAGATTCTGCATCATCCATTTCATTAAAGAGTGCATGAAATTTACCAGCATTAGGCAGTCCATTATAAAACATTACAGCTGAATATTTGTTAGCAATGTCCACAAAAGCATTATCTGGCAGTTTGCATTGAATTCCAACATCAAACATTTTGTCCATATTTGATTGCTGATCAATAACGTCTGTCTGAGGTAATGTTGACAGAGTTCTTACGTTTGTTTGTGCTGCTGTGTGTCTTTTAATAGCTTCTCTGACTGCATTTCTTTCATTAGCTAATATGAACTTTTACAAATAAATTAAACATTCAGGTGACTCAAGAAATTTTGAAGGCTGCATTTCCACTGAAACGTCTATAAAATAAAATAAAATGAATTCCAAAAGCCATCCACGACAATATTAAAATTCTACTGACTAGAAACTGGCGAGAGAATCGAACGGGACTCCCTCCGAACCTAATTTGAAAACATTTGCAGCTTAAGTGATGTCTGGGCAAGATTCCGTAAAGATAAAATTTTAACAACTTCTAGTAAAACCAACTGAAAAATGTTCAAGTAACATTTTAGATTTATCTGATGCAGTGCTAAATATGATAGAGAAGGAAATAATAAACTTTATCTGGAGACTGCAGGTATAACGGTACCAATTGTACAACCCTTAGTTGTGATATTTAGGAGTTGTACTTTCTGTTAGGCTTTCAAATATTAAACCTTTTGGCAACATGTTACGTTTATTTATATCTAAATCATATTTTGTAGTTCTAATGATTTTGTTTTTTAAAAAATGTGTCACCCATGGGCGAAAGTGGGTCTGCTGTGACTAGATAACTCTTACCCCTGTCTAGTTCCAGCAGATTATGTCTCTTGAATGCAATGGAGTATATGGTTTTGTCCTTGACACATTGACAGTTGGTACCATTATACCGATTGCCATCCTTAATTTTTTCAATACATGTGATATACATGGAACTCGGATTTGTACAAGTAATACGTTTACTTAGTATCGCTTGTCAAAATTACTTTTAGGGGGTACCTGGCTGTGTCTTATAGTTTTGTGTATGTAAAGGCCTTTGAACTATTTTACCTGCTGCTTTCATATTTGTACTTTACTTCCGAACTACATTTTGGGAATAAAATGAATTGTTTAAAATATGGGTTGTATTTTATTGATAACAGCAATTATTGAACTTGGCATGGTGATATCGGATAAATCACATGCTATCATATTACGTAATAAATTGGTCAAAGGTCAATGAACCAAATAGTATGCACCTCTCCTTCTTCAAAAAGTTTAATTACCTAAAATAAAAGACTTTATATTTGTCTGATAGATGCAGAAGGTAACATCAGAGACAGTTGGACATGACTCAGTTTTATTTATAAAGCTTAAACTTTGAACACTTTATACTGTCTGCAGATATATAAGGTTACTAACCCCTAGTCCTCACACAACGGTCAAGCTACCTATCCTCTTTGTCATACAAACATAACCTTCTCTCCTTTGTGTAGTGAATAGAATTGATGCAATAAGCCAGACTGACATCAAATATGGTAGATCACAGCTTCTAAGTTGTTATATTGGATTAGGGATGAAAATTGGAGAATAAAATTCCAAATGCCAAAGATAAAAAATGAGTATGTTGAGTCCAGTGGAGTTAAAAACAGAAAGAAAGTGTGTACCTAAATGGGAGATGCATATTATGATAAAGAAATTAAAGAAGACAAAATCAGCAATGAGAAAAATGACAAGTGAGAACATGATTACATTACCTTGGACAAGAGGCCGTGCCGCATAAGTGCAAGACAGTTCAAAGGCACAAGTGATATAACATCCCTTACAGGTACAAACATGTCAGGTGAAATGGAGTTCATTCCCAGCTAATTTAAAAGGGTGCATAATGTAGATCATATTGATGCATATAACTTATATATCTTCTACACGAAACATTGACAATACTGGGCTTCAGTTAGGCAGAAATATACCTAAACCAAAGGAAACATACTTTATCAGTTTCTAAACTTGTAAACTATACTGTGAGCAATTATTAATGTAATTCTAGTTACATTTGCATCAAGACTTAGGGCTTATATAATACTTCACAAATGTTTTCTATTTTTTCATAACCAATCACTGAAAATATGTACTTTTTTCGTGAAATATTATGTATGGTGTAAGATAGATAACTGAATGACATACGTAAGGTGTGGTCTTTTTATTTCCTATCATATATTATCAATGTAATATAAATGAGTTCATGAACACAAGCTGATACAGTTAAATTATCCAACAATTAATAACTGATAAAGTGAGAACCTACCAGTCAGGCTTCTATATGTAGTAGAAGCATCAATAGTGTTGTAATTAACGTAAATAAATAATTGCATGAACAATTTGAAGGCAGGAAAGTGTACAAAAATGGACAATTGGAGCAGTTCAATTAAATCAAAATGGGAAGGAATACCATATTTTTAACAAATTACCTAATATACTCATACCAGAATACTCTATATGATACAAGTAATCTGTTTACAAGTGGAGCTAGAGTATCATCTATCCTGGTTTATAACATGCCTAACAAGAATAATATTGTTTTAGATATGATTTTTATCTTTTGCAGTTAAAGTAGTCAATATTTGGCAAAATATCAACTATTTTATCTTGGAGATGACTACACAGATGTAAAGATATCACTCTATATGTGTTATGGCTATAGTTAGAAAAGCCCCACCCCCACCCCCACCTCCAAAGCCATATTTCATACGTGTTATTCTGAAAAGACTGTCAATATTTGACCAAAAATGTTCAGCATCCATTTGTTTTCCTGCATAAAGAAAAACTAGTACTGTTCATAAATGCTGCCCACATGTATGCGTTTCTATGGATACAATGTGAGGCTATTCTTCCCTACAGTTATCACGGTACCAATTGTTTTTTCCATAGACTTCAATGCTAACGTTTTGTGAAATAAAGATACTTTCTATCCTACTTTAGCATCCCTGTCACACATTATCACAGAGAACAATATTAGATTATACATTTGACAAGGACAAAACCAGGTACCCCATTGCATTTATGAGTCATAACTTTGCTGGAACTTGATAGGGGTAAGAGTTGTCTAGTCCATATATGTACCACATTTTTTTTTAAAATAAGAAAAGAGGCAAAATACGATCTAGATATGAATTAACTTAATCTCGTAAGTTGTCAAGAGGATTAACATTTTTTAAAAACCTAACAGAAGTACAGCTCTTACATAATGCACCCTTCACAGCTAGTGTTCTCGTTTATTTCTGAATACACTGTTCCCTACACCTTAATATCCACCCACCTCGGGTTGTACAATTGGTACCGTTATACCTGTTAACCATATGTATTAATTTGTACTCTGTATAATATGCCTCCGAAAACGGAAGAGCTTGAGAAGATGTCAATCTATGCACCTCTGACACAAAAGATGTGACAACAGACGTATTCCAAAAAGCATGAGCAATATTACGTTTTGTAATAACATGTGTACACATTATTACGAAGACGTTTACTTAGTTTAAATCACAATCACGATATATATTAGACTTAAGTAAGCAAGTCTGGAAAAAAACAAAGTAGTGATCCAAGTATTTGAAACTATTTTAGCGTAGGGATATTATCCGAAATTGGATAGTAAATGGCCAGAGAACAGAGTCGCTTATTTGGCGACTATGGCTCAGAGTGTGGTGATTCGGCGTATTCACCCATTCATGGCTTATATCAAAAGAAATTTTGGAGACCGTTGACACTATGCATGGTGGGGAAGGAGAATGTACTGTGCGCTGCAGTCTGATCATTTATCAGTTATAAACTTATTCATTACATTGAACGACAAATCTCATTCAAATTTATATTACTCATTATGAGACACTCGTCGGTAGAGATTTTGTATGATTCTGTTGGATTCGAGTTTGATGGCTTCCTAGAGGAATGACACCGCTGGTCACACTGGAATACAAAACATTGATGACTAAAGCGGTCAAAAGAAAATATGATATAACGTACACCAAATAACAGGAAAATAGAAGGAACATTTTATATGGAATATGAATTACGCCTAATCCGAGTTTCGTCTGACCTTATCTTCTCTGCGGTAGCGACATAAAGATAGCCACGTATTCCTCGGCCTAGCAATGTACCATGGTAATTTTTCATATTGTTCGAGGAGTTGGGGTAGCTTTGTTGGTAGAGCATCGGTCCACCTATAGAAAGGAAGAGTTCTATATCCGCTCAGGCCAGCCCGGTCGACTGTTTCTGAGTGTCCTTGTGAAAAGCCATGTTTTAGCCGGTTGTGTTAGAAGAGTGGTTAAAACAAAGGAAAAATTAAAACAAACATATTTACATATTGTTTGCTCATGTGATCTAAATATCATCGGACTACATTTTCCAGGACTTCAGACATCAAAAGGTTATGTAACCCTTGCAGTCTATGAACGGAAATGGGCAAAGGATAATGAGAATGTGATCAATCAAGTTAATGTGTAATACGGCATAGCATAGTAGATTCTATTTATTATCTAATTTTCAAATGATATATTGGTTTATTTAAAGTTATAAATAATGTTTAAATTGTTATATCTAAGAAGATAAAAAAAAAATTACCGATTGAAGGCAAGTGTGGTCACATACAGTGTCAAATATGTTAGATGGAAATTTATTAGATGGTAGCTTCTATTAAAATAGCATCCATTGGCATACTGCTAGCCAAGGTAAGTCGATTAGATAAATATTACGTATTAGAAAATGGATCAACAGGTATATATTCCTACACAATTTTAAAGGGAAATAATGCAGACCATAATACAGTTACAACAATGATAAAACTGAAAAGGGATACGTTTGTCCTGGAGGAAGAAGAATACAACGGAAAAATAATTACACTATTATAAAACTGTATACATAAGGAAAGAAGAAACATGGTGAAAGAGTGAGAAGAATTAATGCTAAGAGAGACAGCACTATCAAACAAGGCCATATAAAGACAATTGAAACTAAGGACATACTAAATGATCATAGCGTCAAAATTTAAGAAAACGGCAAAAGAACAAATGAAGCAAAGATTCAGCATTGCGAAGGCCCTATTGGCCTTGCTGATTCTTGTGGTGACTTCCCTTGTGCAATCTCCATCCGTGGCAACCTTACTGCCCATGTACGTGAAATCGTCTACTTATTGCAGAAGCTGGTCGTTGATGGTGATTGGGTTGCCCACTATAGTGTTCTTCCTTAAGACCTTTGTCTTCCCTATGTTGACTCAAAGACCTATGGTGCTTGCTGTCTGTACCACCTGTTGTGTCTTCTTTTGGATATCCTGGTGTCTGCTTGCCAGCAACCCGATGTCGTCGGCATAGTCCAGGTCATCCAGCATTGAGGTCAACGTCCACTGTATTCCTTGTCTCTTGCCCTCTCGTGTGCGGCACAGGATACAGTCATTGACCATTGAAAAGAGGATCGGAGAGAGAATGCATCCTTGCTTCACTCCGGTTTCTGCCTTAAATGGTTCAGTGAATAGGTTGTTGTGGACGACTCTGCACTCAAAGTTCTCTTACAGAGGCCTGATGACGTTGACAAGTTTCTGGGGGATGACATAGTGTCGTAGGAGCTTCCACATAGAGTCTCGGTGCAAGCTGTTAAAGGTCCTCTTAAAGACCATAAAGACCACATAAAGAGATCTATTCCACTCATGGGACTGTTCAAGGATCTGCCTCAGGATGAGGATGTGGTCGATTCAGGATTTGCACTTCCTAAAGCCTGCCTGTTCCTGGCGAAGGATGCCGTCCACAGCGTTTATGATGTGTTGACGAATGATGCGTCTGAAGATCTTACTTGAGAGGGATAGTAAGGTGATTCCTCGCCAGCTGTTGCAGTTCCCCAGATCTCCTTTCATGGGAAGTTTGACGATGATTCCGGTTTTCCAGTCATTTGGTGCTTCTTCACTATCCCAGATCATTTGGATAATCTGGAAAAGAGGCTTTGGCGTCTCTGTGTATTCTGCCCTCAGCATCTCGGGAAATACTCCATCATCGCCTGGTGCCTTTCCATTCTTTAGCTTGTGGATGGCCTGCTTGACCTCCTCAATAGTGATGTCGTCGCAGTTGATGTTGAAGTCCTCCTCTGCTTCAGGAATATCAGCGAGGATCTGGTGGGTCTGGGCGATTCAGGATAGACTCAAAGTGTTGCTTCCATCTCTTCAGCTTCTCCTCCTCCATTGTGCATGGGTTCCATATTCATCTTTAAAACCATTAGATGATGTATAATTCAGTATTGTCAAAACGTCCAAAATCTCTGTTAGTTGGATACTTTTGAAAGGAAATAAAAGTAAAAGGAATTTAAATAGTATCTTCAGATTTCGTATGCTGTTCAATGTATTGTGATTTCTAGAACAAATGTATGTGTGCATTGATTTAAGAAGTACCTGTTGCGAGATGTTGTTACTATCAAGTCGCATGAATAGTACTACTTAGTACATTTTTAATCAATTTAAAGAAGCATATTCATAATACTACATTTTACAAATTAATGCATAGTTATGTGCATATCTTTTATTATTATCTTTTATTATTTGTCATGATTATTTCCACAATAACCTGACAAAGTGCATAAAATAAAATTATTAACACATTAACCATATAATAGATTATATACAGTGCGAAGGATAAAAAGGGGAAATGCTCATGTTGAAACTTTAAATGAAAGCATTTATTTATACAAAATTTGTACAATCTGAAACATTTAGTCTTGACTTGGAGTCTTGTGATCAGGAGATTTATCATTATTACCTATGGTTATGGCTAAGAAAGCATGAAACTCGTATTGCTCCCCACCCCTTTAACTTGGATGTGTGCCATGTGTTCCTGTTTTAAATGATTACATGGGTTTGGGATGTTGCTCTAAATTTATTAGGCATTTTACTTCCAACCACTGACGTGGTTGGCCAGGTGAATATATCTGACAACTTTACATGTAGGTAATCTATCCAATCATATTTATGATAAATGAACATATTGACTTAGAGATGTGAAATCTGGCATCAAACTTTCCAATAAGAAGTCCCTGACATAACCGAATCAAGGCTAGAAAAGATTCATCAATGGCTCGAAGTTGTCGTGGACGTCCTTTTTCTGTCCAGAACCTGTTCTTGCTGTTTGAGATTCTGCATCATCCATTTCATTAAAGAGTGCATGAAATTTACCAGCATTAGGCAGTCCATTATAAAACATTACAGCTGAATATTTGTTAGCAATGTCCACAAAAGCATTATCTGGCAGTTTGCATTGAATTCCAACATCAAACATTTTGTCCATATTTGATTGCTGATCAATAACGTCTGTCTGAGGTAATGTTGACAGAGTTCTTACGTTTGTTTGTGCTGCTGTGTGTCTTTTAATAGCTTCTCTGACTGCATTTCTTTCATTAGCTAATATGAACTTTTACAAATAAATTAAACATTCAGGTGACTCAAGAAATTTTGAAGGCTGCATTTCCACTGAAACGTCTATAAAATAAAATAAAATGAATTCCAAAAGCCATCCACGACAATATTAAAATTCTACTGACTAGAAACTGGCGAGAGAATCGAACGGGACTCCCTCCGAACCTAATTTGAAAACATTTGCAGCTTAAGTGATGTCTGGGCAAGATTCCGTAAAGATAAAATTTTAACAACTTCTAGTAAAACCAACTGAAAAATGTTCAAGTAACATTTTAGATTTATCTGATGCAGTGCTAAATATGATAGAGAAGGAAATAATAAACTTTATCTGGAGACTGCAGGTATAACGGTACCAATTGTACAACCCTTAGTTGTGATATTTAGGAGTTGTACTTTCTGTTAGGCTTTCAAATATTAAACCTTTTGGCAACATGTTACGTTTATTTATATCTAAATCATATTTTGTAGTTCTAATGATTTTGTTTTTTAAAAAATGTGTCACCCATGGGCGAAAGTGGGTCTGCTGTGACTAGATAACTCTTACCCCTGTCTAGTTCCAGCAGATTATGTCTCTTGAATGCAATGGAGTATATGGTTTTGTCCTTGACACATTGACAGTTGGTACCATTATACCGATTGCCATCCTTAATTTTTTCAATACATGTGATATACATGGAACTCGGATTTGTACAAGTAATACGTTTACTTAGTATCGCTTGTCAAAATTACTTTTAGGGGGTACCTGGCTGTGTCTTATAGTTTTGTGTATGTAAAGGCCTTTGAACTATTTTACCTGCTGCTTTCATATTTGTACTTTACTTCCGAACTACATTTTGGGAATAAAATGAATTGTTTAAAATATGGGTTGTATTTTATTGATAACAGCAATTATTGAACTTGGCATGGTGATATCGGATAAATCACATGCTATCATATTACGTAATAAATTGGTCAAAGGTCAATGAACCAAATAGTATGCACCTCTCCTTCTTCAAAAAGTTTAATTACCTAAAATAAAAGACTTTATATTTGTCTGATAGATGCAGAAGGTAACATCAGAGACAGTTGGACATGACTCAGTTTTATTTATAAAGCTTAAACTTTGAACACTTTATACTGTCTGCAGATATATAAGGTTACTAACCCCTAGTCCTCACACAACGGTCAAGCTACCTATCCTCTTTGTCATACAAACATAACCTTCTCTCCTTTGTGTAGTGAATAGAATTGATGCAATAAGCCAGACTGACATCAAATATGGTAGATCACAGCTTCTAAGTTGTTATATTGGATTAGGGATGAAAATTGGAGAATAAAATTCCAAATGCCAAAGATAAAAAATGAGTATGTTGAGTCCAGTGGAGTTAAAAACAGAAAGAAAGTGTGTACCTAAATGGGAGATGCATATTATGATAAAGAAATTAAAGAAGACAAAATCAGCAATGAGAAAAATGACAAGTGAGAACATGATTACATTACCTTGGACAAGAGGCCGTGCCGCATAAGTGCAAGACAGTTCAAAGGCACAAGTGATATAACATCCCTTACAGGTACAAACATGTCAGGTGAAATGGAGTTCATTCCCAGCTAATTTAAAAGGGTGCATAATGTAGATCATATTGATGCATATAACTTATATATCTTCTACACGAAACATTGACAATACTGGGCTTCAGTTAGGCAGAAATATACCTAAACCAAAGGAAACATACTTTATCAGTTTCTAAACTTGTAAACTATACTGTGAGCAATTATTAATGTAATTCTAGTTACATTTGCATCAAGACTTAGGGCTTATATAATACTTCACAAATGTTTTCTATTTTTTCATAACCAATCACTGAAAATATGTACTTTTTTCGTGAAATATTATGTATGGTGTAAGATAGATAACTGAATGACATACGTAAGGTGTGGTCTTTTTATTTCCTATCATATATTATCAATGTAATATAAATGAGTTCATGAACACAAGCTGATACAGTTAAATTATCCAACAATTAATAACTGATAAAGTGAGAACCTACCAGTCAGGCTTCTATATGTAGTAGAAGCATCAATAGTGTTGTAATTAACGTAAATAAATAATTGCATGAACAATTTGAAGGCAGGAAAGTGTACAAAAATGGACAATTGGAGCAGTTCAATTAAATCAAAATGGGAAGGAATACCATATTTTTAACAAATTACCTAATATACTCATACCAGAATACTCTATATGATACAAGTAATCTGTTTACAAGTGGAGCTAGAGTATCATCTATCCTGGTTTATAACATGCCTAACAAGAATAATATTGTTTTAGATATGATTTTTATCTTTTGCAGTTAAAGTAGTCAATATTTGGCAAAATATCAACTATTTTATTTGGAGATGACTACACAGATGTAAAGATATCACTCTATATGTGTTATGGCTATAGTTAGAAAAGCCCCACCCCCACCCCCACCTCCAAAGCCATATTTCATACGTGTTATTCTGAAAAGACTGTCAATATTTGACCAAAAATGTTCAGCATCCATTTGTTTTCCTGCATAAAGAAAAACTAGTACTGTTCATAAATGCTGCCCACATGTATGCGTTTCTATGGATACAATGTGAGGCTATTCTTCCCTACAGTTATCACGGTACCAATTGTTTTTTCCATAGACTTCAATGCTAACGTTTTGTGAAATAAAGATACTTTCTATCCTACTTTAGCATCCCTGTCACACATTATCACAGAGAACAATATTAGATTATACATTTGACAAGGACAAAACCAGGTACCCCATTGCATTTATGAGTCATAACTTTGCTGGAACTTGATAGGGGTAAGAGTTGTCTAGTCCATATATGTACCACATTTTTTTTTAAAATAAGAAAAGAGGCAAAATACGATCTAGATATGAATTAACTTAATCTCGTAAGTTGTCAAGAGGATTAACATTTTTTAAAAACCTAACAGAAGTACAGCTCTTACATAATGCACCCTTCACAGCTAGTGTTCTCGTTTATTTCTGAATACACTGTTCCCTACACCTTAATATCCACCCACCTCGGGTTGTACAATTGGTACCGTTATACCTGTTAACCATATGTATTAATTTGTACTCTGTATAATATGCCTCCGAAAACGGAAGAGCTTGAGAAGATGTCAATCTATGCACCTCTGACACAAAAGATGTGACAACAGACGTATTCCAAAAAGCATGAGCAATATTACGTTTTGTAATAACATGTGTACACATTATTACGAAGACGTTTACTTAGTTTAAATCACAATCACGATATATATTAGACTTAAGTAAGCAAGTCTGGAAAAAAACAAAGTAGTGATCCAAGTATTTGAAACTATTTTAGCGTAGGGATATTATCCGAAATTGGATAGTAAATGGCCAGAGAACAGAGTCGCTTATTTGGCGACTATGGCTCAGAGTGTGGTGATTCGGCGTATTCACCCATTCATGGCTTATATCAAAAGAAATTTTGGAGACCGTTGACACTATGCATGGTGGGGAAGGAGAATGTACTGTGCGCTGCAGTCTGATCATTTATCAGTTATAAACTTATTCATTACATTGAACGACAAATCTCATTCAAATTTATATTACTCATTATGAGACACTCGTCGGTAGAGATTTTGTATGATTCTGTTGGATTCGAGTTTGATGGCTTCCTAGAGGAATGACACCGCTGGTCACACTGGAATACAAAACATTGATGACTAAAGCGGTCAAAAGAAAATATGATATAACGTACACCAAATAACAGGAAAATAGAAGGAACATTTTATATGGAATATGAATTACGCCTAATCCGAGTTTCGTCTGACCTTATCTTCTCAGCGGTAGCGACATAAAGATAGCCACGTATTCCTCGGCCTAGCAATGTACCATGGTAATTTTTCATATTGTTCGAGGAGTTGGGGTAGCTTTGTTGGTAGAGCATCGGTCCACCTATAGAAAGGAAGAGTTCTATATCCGCTCAGGCCAGCCCGGTCGACTGTTTCTGAGTGTCCTTGTGAAAAGCCATGTTTTAGCCGGTTGTGTTAGAAGAGTGGTTAAAACAAAGGAAAAATTAAAACAAACATATTTACATATTGTTTGCTCATGTGATCTAAATATCATCGGACTACATTTTCCAGGACTTCAGACATCAAATGGTTATGTAACCCTTGCAGTCTATGAACGGAAATGGGCAAAGGATAATGAGAATGTGATCAATCAAGTTAATGTGTAATACGGCATAGCATAGTAGATTCTATTTATTATCTAATTTTCAAATGATATATTGGTTTATTTAAAGTTATAAATAATGTTTAAATTGTTATATCTAAGAAGATAAAAAAAAATTTACCGATTGCAGGCAAGTGTGGTCACATACAGTGTCAAATAAATATGGAAGCCCCTGCGGAATAAAACGATTACCTGAAGTCACAACTTTAGCTTTTCGAAAAGGAGTGCGCTTTGTCCTTCAAACCCCGTTTAACTTCCAAATATATAAGATGGGGTGATCAGAGGAAGCTCGAACTAAGCTGATATTCATGTTTTCGCAGTTCTTGAACGTTGAACCTACAACAAAGTATGTGTTCCCTTGAGTGAAAATGTTAACGATCATCAAAAGACTGAAGATAAAAATTACTACTTTATTACTGTCTAGGTCGTCCACGTGATGTCAAGTGCAACGTTACCTTGGTGACACGTGATGAATGGCACGCTCGACCTCCAAAGCACACTGAACACATGAATACTCCAGTCGGGATTGTGTTCATCCACCACACGGCCATGTCCGAATGCGAAAATCAGCGCAGCTGCACTTTTGAGATGCAGGACATACAGAACTTCCATATGGATGTTAGAGGTAAATATGACCAACACTTCATCGGGATGAAATTTAGTTGTAGACAAGAAAATTGAGTCATTAGGACATAAGAGAAAGGTTGTGAGTATTCAGTATGATTATTCTGCAGAGTTCGGGTTGGGTGGTTGGACACATTGACAAGCCACTCTTGCATTGCTTAAGATCAAAATTAACTTTCCTGTGTATTGTTTCTCATGAAGATCTATATTTCAAAAATTCTTTTCTTGGTAAATAAGTGCAGACCATTTGAGCAAGGGCATTCTTTTTGTCGTAAATAACCCGATTGGTGCATTATATCTAATTTATTATTATTATTATTATTATTATTATTATTATTATTATTATTATTAACAAATCTGGTGACCATATTGCAAGTTATGCCTGTTTTAAAAAGTGTAAATACGAGATAGGAAAATAAACATAAAATGGGCCAAACCTTTTGAAGAGGGGGATATTGATAAATAGTAGTATCCCCTGCCTCAGCTACAAATTTTAGATATGAATCCTCTAACTTACAGTGGATGCCTCTTTCTACTCGGTGTGAAATTAAGCTGCTTTACAGTGCATTTCCTCTATGTAATGTTTGCAATATCTATTTTTATTAGAGACGTGAATACGGTCTGCACTGTATATCATAATGTTGTTTTAATTTTCAGGTTGGGATGACATCGGGTATAATTTTCTGATTGGTGGAGATGGACGAGTGTACGAAGGAAGAGGATGGGATCGTGTCGGGGCTCACACGCTTGGCTGGAATAACGTTTCCGTAGCATTCTCCATCATGGGTGATTACACTCATAAACTGCCTAACACTGCTGCTCTAAATGCTGTCATCAACGTAATGGCATGTGGCGTCCAGATGGGCAAAATCACAAAAGACTACAAAATGTATGGACACCGGGATGTTCGAACCACGGAGTGTCCCGGACAGCGGCTATATGATCTCATTAGAACCTGGCCCCACTTTGACCCGCATAAACCAGTCAAACCCACACCGTCCAGCTAAACACGTTGTCACACGCAGAGTACACGTCGTTGTTCAAGACAGACAACACGTCTTGTTAATATTATGTTAGGAGAAAAAAAAAAGAGATAAAGCATTTTTTTACTATTATATATATATATCTTTGTAATTTTCCATAACCCTCACAGACCTCAATATATAGTTAGTATAAATGACTGCTCTGTTGATATTTCCATAATTTTGCAAGAAGATATGTGACATCCTTCGTACATGTCAATGTACGAATGCATTTTTCATAACTTCATTGTATATGAACAAATCGTTCATCACAGACGACTAGAAGAATATCTGAAAAATCCCTTAGCTATGATAAATGCAGCTTAAGATAAATTTGACCTAACCAATGAAGGTTTGGAATATAATTTCTTGTCTAAAGACAAGCAGAAGAACAGTACATCATAAGATGCTATTTAAATGACAGATTTACCCAAGATATTCGCGACTCAGACTTTCCTTATTAATTCATAGATTTATTCCGAATTTGTTCCTGGTGACGTAATCCACATTGTTGATGCGGCTGCCACACATCGTTTGAACTAGTCCAAACAACGCTCACACAGGAACAAAGGTCAGTCCATTTTTTCTTTCTCTACCGTCCTCCTCCTAGTAGAAAAACAAGCTGCCTGAATCTCTCTTTTTGGAGTAGTTTCCAAATCTTCTAGATTTTGGAAATTCGATAGGTGGCAACCTAATTATTCTTGGAGATTTCAACTTTCACTATGACTGTCCTGGTAAACCAAACACGTCAAAACTCCTAGATTCCATTCATGTTTTCAATCTTAAACAGTCAGTTAACCAAACTACCCATAAACTTGGTCACATTATAGACTGGTTTCTTTATAGACCTGATGATAATATTCTGCAATCAACCCTTGTATCCCACGAACTTGCATCGGATCACCTTTGCATTGTATGCCATCTCGACGTATCAGTCCCTAACCCTCCACCTCTATTTGCTACTAAGCGAAACCTCCGTGTGATAAATAGAACCAAATTCATGCATGACATCCAAGGAAACCTAACAATTTTCTTACATCCTACAGCGGAACAACTTGATAACTGCCTGCGTTCATTGCTTGAAAAACATGCCCCAGCCACCAAAAAGTGTTCTCCTTGGTATAGCATTATTAGGGACCAGCTTCGCACTGCTAAAAGACATCGCCGAAAAGCAGATAGGCTTTGGCTTTCCACCAGACTCACTATTCATAAACAAATCTACGAAGCCGCTAAGAAGAATGTCACAAACATAGTCCATTTAGCCAAATCATCCCACTACAGTACTAAGATCACAGAGAGTTCAAGCTGCAAAGAGCTGTTCGAGATAACTAACAAACTAATGTCAAGGAACAAATGTACACCACTTCCAACGACCTTCTCTCCACCAGACCTACCAGACCAATTTGCAAATTTCTTCGATGACAAAGTTCAAACTATTAGAGATTCGCTTGATAGCACAATTTCAACTGATTCGTCACCATACAGGTATGATGCAGAATTTCAGCTACAACCGTTAGGAGCATTTGAACCTGTTTATCTAGATTTAGTACGGAAAATCGTGATGAAAAGTGCACCAAAGTCTTGTGAACTTGATCCAATTCCGACATCACTGCTGCTTGGGTGCTTAGACCCAATATTGCCTTCACAAACTGATGTTATTAATATCTCTCTCTCATCAGGGGAATTCCCATCATTTTTCAAAACTGCCAACGTAAAGCCACTGCTGAAGAAACCAACACTGGACCATAACGATTTAAAGAACTACCGCCCAGTTTCTAATCTCCCTTTCATATAAAAAATCTTAGAAAAGTTGTTCTTAACTCAACTTGTATCTCATTTGAATTCAAGCAGTCTTTTAAGCAATGTACAGTCTGTATATCGCCCTTGCCACAGTACGGAAACTACTCTTCTGAAAGTATTTAGCGACATTCTCTATGCTTTGGATATTTGAAAGATTACAGTCCTCACTCTCCTGGATTTATCTGCACAATTTGACACAATAGACCATGATATATTACTTCACCGTCTCCAGCATGTAAATGACATTCAGAATATAGCCTTACAGTGGTTTAAGTCCTACTTAGTCAACAGGACACAAATTATATCAAGTGTCATAGATCATCACCCAGTGTCGCACCAATTGTATGCTGATGACACCCAGATATACAAGTCTAGCCACCCAACAGAAGTTGATGCTACCATTCATGGAGTAGAGAAGTGCATTTCGGATGTGAAATCATGGATGACATGTAACAAGCTGCAGATGAATGATGATAAAACTGAGGCTATTCTGATCGCAACACAGACTTTCTCATTCACATCCTTAACTCAGAGAATAAATATCAGCAACACCAACATTAAATTCTCACAGTCAGTACGGAATCTAGGCGTTACTCTAGACAGCACTCTCAGGGCTGCATATCTTGAATTGAGACGCATCAGTTCCATTCGTAAATATCTTTCAGTTGATGCCACAAAAACACTTGTGTGTTCATTAGTACTTTCAAGACTAGACTATTGTAACTCAATTCTGTCTGGCGCATCACAATATTTACTCCAGAAACTTCAAAAAGTTCAAAACACAGCTGCACGGATCATCTTTAGAGTACTTCGATCAGAGCACACCTCACCACTGCTCTGTACCCTACACTGGCTATCAATTTGATACAGAATCAAACACAAAATTTGTTCTCTGTACTATATTTCAATGACAGACTCCAGTCAAACATACCTATCCAGCCTCACCCATGTGTATACACCAGCTAGATCCTTACGTCCTTCTTCTGATAATCGTATACTCATTGTTCCCATGGTGAAAAAAAAGTCATATGGACAACGTTCGTTTGCACACCAGGGCCCGGCGACGTGGAACGAATTGCCGATTGAAATTAGACACTGTGGTCCCTTTTAAGAGTGCTCTCAAGACTCGACTGTTTGGACTGCAGGGACAAATTAGAGACCTAATCATGTTTTGTATCTTATATGTTTTCAGCATGTTTTTTTGTTTTCCAATTTCATTGTTTTTGTCATTGTTGTTCTGTAGTGTAGTCATATCATTATTGATGGTGTAAAGCGCTTAGAGCTTTGAAAGATTAGGCGCTATACAAAGTCCTCATTCTTCTTATTATTATTATTATTATTATTATTATTATTATTATTATTATTATTATTATTAAATCCGAATGATATTTATATATAGTTGTGTTAAAAATATATCATATTCAACGTTTATTGTCAGTATATGTAATGTTGTATCGACATAAATATGACAAAAGAGATGGGCACAAATTCTACCAATTTAATACAACTCCAACTTGAAATAAATAATACACAATTATAATAAAAACATGCAACAAAAAAACAACTAGTATAACAGATCATGTCAACACAATAAATTCCATTTACAGCTAGAAAACACTCTACTGTTGTACTGCTTGCAACTGTTCTTGTTAAACGCGGAGCAAAGACAATATTAGTGCATTCATAATGCACCAAGCTCGAAAGTCAGCCAAATTACAATTTCATTAATAAGACGGATACGCTTATAAAAATGGAAGAAATTATGAGAAGAGGCATGTTTTTTTAGACAAAGGTATGGACATGTTTCAAGATACAGATGATCTTCTGTAATTTTAATTTAACAAATAAAAGCACGTTTAGGTCGATGGACCCTGCTATTGCCTGAGGAGAGTTAATCAAAATGTCACATGGAAATGCTCCGTTATAAATATACAAAATAAATTATAAAGATGTTTCATTCGCTTCAAGGCAGTCGAACATCGAAACGTTGTTTGTACAAATTACAAAAAGATTCATCTTTACAGATAAACGGCTGTTTCTTAGTCTTATGAGCAACTAAGATTTTCCTTATTCTTCTCGAGAAGTATCATGGTGTGCGTTTGTTTCGTTTGAAAGACTTTAGATGAAGATTTCTAGACTTGGTGATGTAACTAATTTCATATTTTGACTACTGAAAACGAAAAAAAATTTATCAGCAGAAGTTCGGACACGACACGAATGGTATTATGTCCGCATTTTATTGATATGGTTGATACGTTTTGTTTGATATAGATGTTAAGTCCGTATGTCTGTTTGATATAAATGTTAAGTCCGTATTTCAGTTCGATACAGAGGAAAATGTAGAGGAAACACGATTATTTATTTATACAAAAGATCGAAGCAAATCATCGATGACTCAATGTGCACGAGGCAACTTTCTCTAGGCCACAAATTAATGCTTTAGTACCGGCATGTGCAATTTCCTTCAAGGCGCAGACCGGATAATGATTTTTTAAATGTACTCGTGTATCATGTAAATGTTACCATCTAAAACAATGCATGATCTACAATATTACTTTTAAAGTACGAGTTTTTGTTTTCATAGCAACTGCCGTCTAGAGATCAAAATACATAAAGCGAAGATTGGATTAATGAAGTTATAAATAGTCTAGTTACCATGTGTAACAAAATTGTTACCGAGTGGATGGTGGATTAAATGAACAACACAAACACAATATGTGAAAGATAATGTAAATTTATGAAATAAATTATTAATGAAAAATAATGATGTATCAACACAATAACTCATGCGTTCAACCCACGATCATACTCCACAACCATTCACAATTCAAAAATAAATTAAATATTAATACAAAATAAACACAGATCCAAGGAATCTCCTGGACTAAACATATATCCAAGGAACTTCCTGGACTACACAAATGTTTCAAATAAAATGGAGCCTTTACAAAAGTTGTATTAACGCAAGCATAAATTGCGATAACAAATACAAACATCAAACTATACTATCACACGTATGGACTGCGACAAGTACAAACATCTACATGTATTTTATCAAGCTGCTAACTTTTATTGAGATTCATGTAATCCCTTGAAATACTACTGTGATTTGAAGTAACTATGTGTAAATATAACAATGTATTCAATTGTAACTACAATTGCAACGACCCTGTACAACCGTACGATTCACCAACTGTTGAATCGCCGCCCAACTTCTCCGAATACCTAGGGTTGACCCAATACTTTTATCGGTCACTTGCCCTTCAGGGATCCACTACAGTTATACGTACAGACAGCATACAGCATCTACTAGAACCATCGGTCCCAAACACTTAGATACTACCCCGGACGTTTACACCTCTAGACAGCTCCGATACTCGGACATTTAGACTTCTAGATTCCGGATATTTACACATCTCGACAGACGTAGACGAACAGACAACCCGACAGACAGACAGTCAGATACCTCAATTTGATCTCACAATCAAATGACACAATTAAACAGCATAATCACGGCACAATCAATCACATTCAGCCCTTTTGCTGGAGCAATCAATCACATTCAGCTACAATTCAGCTACATTCAGAGACGTTCAGCTACAATCAGCTACAATAAAGAAACCAAACTAATAATAGTTGTTTCTAAAACAATCTAAAACTTAAGATTACGCTATTGCATTTAAAGTCTAATAGTGACTAGTAATTCCAAATGTTCAACGTTTTAAATCTGCATTGTAATAAAGGTATCATTACATGAAATGATAAACTGAATAAAATTCACAATAAAACGAAATATAAATTTAACACTCACCCCTTTGGCTGTAGAAAGAATGACGAGCTATCTCTCCTTTGATAAGATGCTTTTGGACTCGTAATCTTATCAGAATTATTCTGCCTTATATATCCTCAAATAGGTGAGCAGAATTCACGGCAAAATTCCCGTGCACCCTGTGATTCTAATGTTCCTGACTTCAAGTGATTTGTAGTCAGGCACATGCAAATCGGTACACGTCACTTACATTGAAAAACACTTATTCACCCCAGGTAACGCATGTACGACGAAACAAACAAAAAAAAATGGTGAAATTGGTTTGTAATTCAAGAAGAAATAAATTCAATTTTCGCCTAATTCTGTGACACCATGCTATCGCACACACGAGGAATTCGAGTCGCATTGTATTTATAAGACTTTACCGGGGTCTAAGACCGTTTCAAACGATTTGTTAGGTACACACTACAAGTTTGCTTCATAAAGGATACTAAGAATCTTGGACATGGGAAGCGTAATTATTCTGAACAAGTAAATACATTTCAGTTTTGGTAAGAAGTTCGATATATTACAGACGACTGTGAATCAGCAATTCATATAAAATGCGAACATGTTTTAAGTCACGAGCGAGTAAATTTTTCGAAGACACTAGGGATAAAGCTGGTAACATGATTTATTTTAACTTCCGCATCCATTATTATGAAACATCTATTATGTTATTAATACCATTCATGTATATTCCGCTTTGCAGAAAAGTACACACACTATCTAGTCTGGTTCCACTTTGTGGTTTTTGAAGCACTGTTGAAAGTTAAAAGCAAGGCACAAGTGAAAAAATTGCTTGCTCTACAATTCTGACAATGCAGACACGCTACTTTAATTAATACTTGGTTTGACCAATGTTTGGTAAAGAAAACGCTGTGTGAAGCTGATACTTCGATTAATATTTAGATTGATGACTGTTTGGAAAAGTAAATGATGTGTACGGCAGACAACTGATGAAAATGACGGATTATGTGTGCTGGTAAATGTATTTGTAATTGTACCAAAGTATACAAAATGTACCTGTCCCTGAAATAGGTAAATGAAGTTTCATGCATATCTTGCAATATTCTAAGAGGTACACATCATACGTAGTATAATCTCGAACCTCAATTATTCCATCTTTCAGAAATCAACTAAAAACTTGAAAAAAGAATTTTAACACTGCATTCGACAGATTTGTATTCCATAAGTAACAAGCGATTCATGTAGACCTGTGTACTGGTGTCACTTTTGGAACCTAACCTGAAAGAAAATAATTAAAAAAAGAGATCGGAGGGACCACAAATCGCTTGATATAGTCGGATTGATAATAGTGTTATACGAGACATTGTATTGGCTGTATCGCTTTATGGAATATCATTGAGTGGCAGATGATTAAAATACCGCCATGCGGTTTGAAGTGCACTTTTCCAGCATATGAACAAAAAAGAGAATATAAAGTGGCATTTAACAAATGGACCGTCAGAAAGTGTGTACACATGCAAGATGAATACTTGGGAGGGGTGGTGGAATAAACTGACGTACTATTAATTAATAAATAATTTTGAAGCACATTAATATTAATAAATTTAAATATCAATCAACGGAATCACATACTGCGGAAACTCAAACACGGTGGTGTATCTTACAGCTTAAAAATCTTTTATTGTTTCAAAGTTAAACGATAAAAGAAGGAATGCCATATTTCAGCCAAAAATGGTTGAAAGTTCGTATGGATTCAGTTTCTAGTGATAAGACTATGTTTTTTAATGGTTTCTTTTTTTTTCCACGAGTAAAAAGTGTATCGCCACACGAGAGACACATAATGTGAAGAACCTCAAACATCTCATATGGCTTATATTTCATAGCTCTCACAAATATATTTCGGCATAATGATTTCTTTCTTTTTTTGTGTTGCTTGCACAATATGTAATTTAATATTCCTTATATTTTGTCTCGCCTGCAACGAATAGCATGAGACAGGGGTTGTTCGTGATTTGGAGGAATTTCAAACTCTTCCTATTTTTGGCTTAGTATTGATTCTCCGTTACCAAATATATTTTGCATTACTAATAATATGATCAAATTTTATGGCATTATTAAAATTACTACAAAAGTATTGATTCAGTGGCAATTCATGTCAATTTTATAAGAGAGGTAACTCATATTTATAGCAATAATTAGACCTTATAGCAGTTATCTTTCCAAAGATCAATGGGCATTATCCCATCAGAAGAGTTTGTAGAAGAAATGAAGCTGGTTGTGAAATCCCTTCACCAAGATGTCTAAAGGACAAACGGTACTAATTGTATGAAAAATGGAAACCGGTCTGGAAGTGGGCGAACTTACAATAGAGCATATAAGGGTTTGGCTTATTCATTAATAAGTTTGTAATGATTTGTTGATTTCTCCATCAAAAAAGGGTGAAAATAAGTCAGTAATTCTGACATTCTATATTCAGAACGTCTATATGGAGGAATTAGATTTATTCCTTTCCCTAAACATAGACAAAACTTCGTTTGATAAAGTCTGTTTTGTGGTCAGCTGAATATGGAAAAAATTGATGGCAATTAAAGCATGTTTGCTTGCATAAACGTACATAGAAAATCATTCCCGTCAACAGCTTAAAGAAATCAAATAAAATTGAAATTGAAAAATACAGTAAATAATAATAAGAAAAACCAATACAATGGTTTCAAATAAATATTGTCCGATATATTAAGCATGCATTTACATATTTACATCAACAGACTCAATGACCAAAATTCTGTCTGACAAACACAGTAGAACCTTAAAATTATTATGTACAAAATTATACTTCTATACAGTAATTATTAAGGATTTTGTTATCAAGTTTTAATTAATTTACTTCCAAGGCAGCATGAACACAAGCCAGATAAAATAAATAAGGATAAGATTATTTACTAAATACATTAGTATCTTTTGCAACGAATTTCCGTTTTCATGAGTAAGTTCTCGAGCAGCTTTGCAATTGATTTGTAGTATTTACTGAAATAAAACACTTAGGTTATTACTTTACGAACTTGAACTACAAATATAAATATTGTCTATTGCAGTATAATTTATGTAACTTTATAATTTTACATTTGCAAGAATAGTACAAATCATTTTTAATAAACATATCACTCAAACTGAAACGTATTTACCAAATACTGCATGTTTGTCGAGGTTAACATGCTGTCATGTCACGTGATTGGTAGGCGGAGCGATCTATCATCTGGCGCAAGGTCAGTTGAAAGCATATGGTTCTAACACATGGAGGTCCAAAAAATGCCGCGGCTAGTATTCTTTTCTCTACAAAGAAGATGACATCCCGGTTTCATCTATACTAATAAATATAGGTTGGATCATGAGCACTCAAAATGTTAAGTTATTGAATTTGTAATATCATGTTGTTTGCATAGGTTTACTATGGGAACTGAATCAGTACTGTGAGTCCCAGTCCGATAAATCAGCCTAACCCCGTCTACGTTTATACTGAAGGACGATATGTGGGTCTGATGCAACCTGTTCATTAAAATATGCACATTTTTTTGCCTGCAAATCTTTCCGGAACAAACCTGCGTTCACTTTCGGCACATGCCTGTAAGCCATATTGAGCGCGAAATTCAAAATGGCCACATGACAGATGGTTGTGCTATTCCACGTGGATTTAAAAGTCAGCAAACATAAGGTTTGCTCTGGAAATATAATGTACATGCCTCCAAAAGAAACCTTCAGCCGACGCTAGCTTCAGAGCCGCGAGAATACTAGTAAATGTACAAAATTGTACACCGATGTGTGCAGATAAAAAGTGTCTGCATAATTTTGCATGATTTAATGAATAGGTGATAGCAAGCCCCTAAATCGAAATCAATATCACCATGTTGGAGGTGCTGAGTTATCAGTATAAGTGGGTCCCACAAAAGATCCAAGTCTCGAAGGCAATAAACCTTCAAAATGTCAGGTTATCTCCCTTACACCATCATAATACATTTTCCTATATTGGACCGTACTGAATTGTTTATTAATAATTGGTGCATTTATAGTAACTACTACTACTACTACTACTACTACTACTAATAATAATAATAATAATAATAATAATAATAAAGCGATTGTTTTAAACGGAAGAGTCGAGTAATTTTTTCGATTTTGATGAAGTCGAGGTGGATATTCTTCCAAATCAAGCAGATTAGTTGCAGCCACACTGTCAAAAAGTAAACATTTTTTAAATCTGTTCCACATGATAGGGGAAAAGTGAGATGATCTTTATTTACTCTGCGGAAGTTCTTGAGATCAGCCAGAAAATGCAATGGTTAATATAAGGACAAACTTTCAATAAAAAACGAAACTTTTCAAGACTGCTTCATGGTGAGATGGGAATAAGACAATTGCATAATGAATAAAAACAAAACATATTGTTACAAATGATAACCAACAGTTCATTTGGCCATGTATGAACTGGTCTGTCGTTAGAGTCGTCCATCTGTCAGAGAGATGCTTAAAACGGTATGTAAACACTTTTACAAGGATGCAACAATTTGTTAGAAGGCCAAACTTATTCTGCAACTTTGACTAAAGAGAATGGAAAATGTTGATTGTCAAGTAACACTCTGAATCAAGAAAACAGTTTCCGCCATGTTGACAAAACAGTTTCTTTTGAGGCACCAGACATATGCCCCGTCCCCACTCCCCCTGCAACCTTTCCAGAAAAAAAAGCGTTTTTATCTTTTTGGTGTTTTCCCCCTGATATATAGTTTGGGTTTTTTTTATATAAAAAAGAATTTTGATTAAAAACTTTTTTTGAATTTTTGAAGAGGTATTTTGTCTTAGTGTTTTCTATAGGGTTGTTCATTCGAGTAGATTTACATCATCTATCTCGAAATCCCTACCTTAATTTCATTTGTCGACCTTGGCTAGAAGTCACCTATATATGTGATGTATGTGTATATGATATTTTGTGTGTGTGATCTGTATGTGTAAAGGATATTTTGTGTGTGTGCTATATGTGTATATGATATTTTGTGTGTGATCTATATGTGTATATGATATTTTATGTGTGTGCTATATGTGTATATGATATT
Source organism: Unio pictorum (assembly GCA_030141615.1). Lineage (NCBI taxonomy): Eukaryota > Metazoa > Mollusca > Bivalvia > Unionida > Unionidae > Unio > Unio pictorum. The sequence goes on from JARLTB010000298.1 coordinate 1,470,993, forward strand.
TTGTGTGTGTGTGTGTGCTATATGTGTATATGATATTTTATGTGTGTGCTATATGTGTATATGATATTTTGTGTGTGTGCTATATGTGTATATGATATTTTATGTGTGTGCTATATGTGTATATGATATTTTATGTGTGTGCTATATGTGTATATGATATTTTATGTGTGTGCTATATGTGTATATGATATTTTGTGTGTGTGTGCGTGCTATATGTGTATATGATATTTTGTATCAGTGTTATATTGTTTCTATGTAGGGATAGCATGTTATCATTCAATTCTTCCCAGTTGTCTAATACAAATGTTGACCCTTGCAGTTGGATCATTTGTATATTATTTTTACATTTTATAATATTTTTGAATTTCAGTGAATTAACAATGTGTTATCATTTGGGGAAAAATATATTGTTTTTGTGCTTGCATTTATTTTGTGTTTCCTTTTGTCTGTTACGTATTCCTTAATGAGGCCTCTTCCCGACTCTTTCATAGCCCTGTCCACTTTGCGTGGTGCCATGTGACGTAGCTCTATGACGTCATCGCCACGTACTTAACCAATTAAGTGGCCATATTTACCCGTACCCCCTTCCTAACTTTATTCCCAACTAATCATTTCTAATTCTATGTTCTTGTTGTTGTTTTTCTTCTTCAAGAATACACCAAAAGACATTTTAAATCTATGTTTACATTCTGGGTAATCCGCGATCGGGATTGCGGTAAATATAAGAATTCATTTAATACTGGTTATAAAAAGAAAACTATCACAATGGATGATATAGACATCAGGCTTCGAGAAAAATCTGCACGAAAAATCAGGGGAACGTCTGTAAAAGGAACATCCATTTTTAAACAGGGTTGGATTACAAACGCATTATGATTATAAAGAATCGTCGTAAGACTTTCCTTTAATCAACCGAAACATTTCTCTAATTCAAACGCATTGGAAAAAGGAAAATGGTTACAAAACGAATAATATGGTGAGGATATTTTCCCCTGGGCTTCTGATGCCCCACCTCCCACGACCACCAGCAACAACCTTATGCACAATTCGTCACTTGCACGACCGGTCTGAAAAACGTTTAGTTTAAAATGCCGTTGTAGATCAACCAACCAAGCAAAAATCATGCGAAGGTACTAACAGAACTTTGTCAATGATTTTTTTATTCAGTTATTAATATTATTATTATTATTAGTAGTAGTAGTAGTAGTAGTAGTAGTAGTAGTAGTAGTAATAGTAGTAGCAGCAGCATTAGTAGTAGTAGTAGTAGTAGTAGTAGTAGTAGCATTAATATTAGTAGCAGCTGTAGTAGTAGTAGTAGTAGTAGTAGTAGCAGTAATATTAGTAGTAGCTGTAGTAGTAGTAGTAGCAGTAATAGTAGTAGTATCTATAGTAGTAGTTGTAGCAGTAATATTAGTAGTAGCTATAGTAGTAGTAGTTTAGCTGTTGTAGTAGCAGTAGTAATAGTAGTAGTAGCTGTAGTAGTAGTTTGTTATATGGAAGGATGTACCTACTACTCTACAATTTGGTTTCAGAAATCCAATTGTCAAGAACAATAAACATCGTCAGCATTCGCCAATAGACAGTCTAAAATCTCTAGCTACCACACCGGATAAATCGCGAATGGAATAATTGATACAGACAACAGGCCTCGACAAATTTGCTATTAGAAATAGGGGAAGCTGTGAAATAGTAACATACTTTTCTTCACATGTTTTATTACAAATCCATATTGATCAATAAGAGCCGTTGTACGACTATTCTTTATTGTCTAATTTAGACACAGTAAAGATGAGGTAAATATTAACAGTTGTTTAATTAAGTGGAATTTGTATAATTCAAACTCAGTAAAGATAAGTTAATGGTAACAGTAAGTATAATACGGTGAAAATATTCTCCATTTCACACTATCCCCCTCAAAAAAGCTATTAGATTACTTGACTTTCTGATGCCCCCCCCCCCTCCCCAAACATTTCGCCGACACCTTTACCTGCCTAATCACCTACTGGCTGCAGTCATATTCTACAGTTTATTTTGAAAGTGATGTCATCCAAACACATCATCAATACATTAAATCAATAGTTTATTTTGAAAGTGATGTTGCCCTCACCCATCAAAACATTAAATATAGCAACAAGAAACAAAACGACACGACAACAGAGCAAATAAAAAACAGAAAACAAAACAAAACGCAGATTTGATATACTATGACTTTAAAAATGGACGACTATCCTATGACAATTTTTCAAGGATTATTCTGTTACAATTACTTTAGGATTATCCGATGACAAATTGATCTAGGATTATCCGATAACAGAATTATCTAGGATTATCCTATGACAATTGCTCTAGGAGTATCCGATGCCACATTGATCTATGATTGTCTTATGTCAATTGATCTAGGATTATCCGATGACACATTGATCGATACGAAAGAGTGAGATAGAGACGATTGCGATAACAAATCGTGGAGATGCTACACTCAATACTTGTAAAGCCAATTGTCATTTCAGGTCATGACCCCATTTTCACATAAGCTCCGAGTTAATACTTACAAGATCCATGATACAAATTTTAAACTTAAATAGAAGGAATATAGTTTTAATTTATTTGGTTTTGCCTCCTTGTAAATTTCATTGTACCGTCGTCACTCGCTTATAAGACTAATCCAACCGCAAACAACATACGTACCGTGATCTGCCGTAACATAATACACGGGCAGATCAAGATCTGTCTTATCTGTAATACTAATTACTCGTTCCAAACTGCATAACCTCAAATCTGTTAGAACATTAAACAACCGTTGATCAGAATCTGTGCTTACTTATAAGCGAGTATAAATGGTACTTGAAACACGGTATTTTAATTACTAGAGTCACCAGAATTAGTAAATCATTCATATTGGATCATTTCCAGTGAATGAATTTTTAAAACAGACCGCAAATATTATTACTGTTTTTTTATGCTAAATAATAATTATTAATTTACTACATTGTTATGGCGTAACATTTATATTAAGGTCTACAAATACTGAACAATATGACAATACACTAGTTTTAACATTTGGTAACCGCTAACTCCCTGACCACCCTCACCAGACCCTTACATCTAGCCAGTGTCTGATTTTCCAAGTTTTTAAACTATCATATTTGTTAGTTATTTTTTTTTCTTTACCTTCTTAAGAAGTGACTTCCTACGGTTAGATTGGCCCGCTAAGATACAGTGCGATTTCCTAGGGAAAGGCGGGCGAGGGGGAACACTTTACATTGTCAACGATTTCTAGGGCAACCAGTAAAAACAATTCATCCCCTGGAAGACTGATAAGCAGAGTTAGCACTTGATATAGTGATTAGAACATAATTATCTTACGAAATGTTTGGATGCAGGGTCCAAACAGTCATAGGGACCTATATTTAGTGGTAAAAACGCTACACAAGTGAGGAGAATGTAGTCTTTGTATTTGCATTACAAACAAAAATCATCAGCCAAACACTTAGGAGCCTTAATTCAAAACCCCAATTTAAAATTTCTGCTTTTAATTATTTTTCAGCCGTAACATATGCAGCCGTAACAATTTTTAACAAAATGTACAAATGGTCGGGTTTTTAACATTAAATTTCCATTGCGTCTTAATATTCACCAATAAAATCATTTTTTCGACATAATGACCCGACAGTCACGAATGTAAATTTTCGGTGCATTTCTTGTAGCCCGTCTGCTCGTGCCATATTTGATAACTCATTGCACAGTGCCATCAAATGATATAAGATAAATACTAAGATCTATTAACAATCTGAACTTTACTTCATAGCCCAATTATTCAGTTCGGACATATAGGTGGGTTTGAGTCATAGTGGTCCCATTTGATGATAATATCATACAATTTCTGTCCAGGGCATTCTGTAGTATTTCGGGCATCTTTGTGGCCATACAATTTATAGTCAGCAGAGATTTTGCCCTCCGCCACGCCAAATTCCAAGAGGTTCCGTATGGCATCTAACGCCCTGGGATCAGGTTCTACGCTGGAGAAGTCACCCAAGAGTGACAAACCAATGGCTACATTATTCCATCCTGCGGTATGAGCTCCTGCCCGATTCCAGCCCCTGGCTTCGTAAACACAACCGTTTTCTCCAATGACGTAGTTGTACCCTATATCATCCCAGCCTGAAATGGATGTTGACAATGATAACGCTTTTCTCTCTCTCTCTCTCTCTCTCTCTCTCTCTCTCTCTCTCTCTCTCTCTCTCTCTCTCTCTCTCTCTCTCTCTCTCTCTCTCTCCCTCTCTCTCTCTCTCTCTGAAAATGATCTAACCCAACGCGATGAAACATTCTTCCACACTTGTACGTTGTGTAGTTTACTTGTATTATTGAAATACCCGAATATTGTCAGACACTAACCCAACGAAGCAAAACTAATTGGTAGTTAATATATTGTAAATACATTACAAAGATGTGATGAGCGGAGTTATGATGGCGACAGACTCTGGAAAAGACTTTTTCAACCGAAGACATTATTTTGCCATAGTCAATCGTCATAAACCACTTACAGGACGTTTCAGTCACACGTTCAATTCCAGGTCATACTAAAAACAAATACACCTTACCCCTATCATCCATGTGGAAGTTTTGGATTCTCCTCAGTTCTTGACAGCAGGACTCATGGTCATGACACCTGGACATGGCAGTGTGATGGATGAACACGATGCTGACTGGTGTAGCCATGTACTCTGAATTCCGCGTATCGCGTGCGCCCCATTCCGCACGGGTCATCAGGTTAAAATGTTTTAAGCTTGGAGGGACTGCTGGAATAAGAAAAGATGCAATCCATTTGTAGTTGTAGTAGTTATAGTCAAATATATCAACAGAAGAGAAACGCGTTTTAGTACTTCTGTCAATTTTTTAAAACCTATTTACTATTACATTAATATTACTGTTTTACCTATTTACTATTACATTAATGTTACTGTTTTCCCTATTTACTATTACATTAATATTACTGTTTTGCCTATTTACTATTACATTAATATTACTGTTTTACCCATTTACTATTACATTAATATTACTGTTTTGCCTATTTACTATTACATTAATATTACTGTTTTCCCTATTTACTATTACATTAATATTACTTTTTTGCCTATTTACTATTACATTAATATTACTGTTTTACCTATTTACTATTACATTAATATTACTGTTTTACCTAGTTACTACCGCTCCGGTGGCCTAGTGGTTAGAGCGTTCGCCGCGGAAGCGGGAGGTCGTGGGTTCGATCCCCGGCCGAGTCATACCAAAGACTTACAAAAATGGTACTAACAGCTGCCTCGCTTGACGCTCAGCATTAAGAGGTTAGTGTTAGGACTGGTCGGCCTGGTGTCAGGATAATGTGACTGGGTGGGACATCGTGCTACATGTCTGCGGCATGATGCCTCAGTGCTATACATCACTATAAACTGCCTCACAGCAGACATCGTAGTGATATGACTGAAAAATTGTTAAAGCTACGTTAAAAATCCTAATCAAACAAACAAACAGACCTAGTTACTATTATATTAATATTAGTTTTACCTATTTACTATTACATTAATATTACTGTTTTACTATTAGTTTAATATTACTGTTTTACCTAGTTACTATTATATTAATATTACTGTTTTACGTAGTTACTATTACATTAATATTACTGTTTTACCTAGTTACTATTACATTAATATCACTGTTTTACCTATTTACTATTACATTAATATTACTGTTTTCCCTATTTACTATTACATTAACATTACTGTTTTGCCTATTTACTATTACATTAATATTACTGTTTTACTATTAGTTTAATATTACTGTTTTACCTAGTTACTATTATATTAATATTACTGTTTTACCTAGTTACTATTACATTAATATTACTGTTTTACCTAGTTACTATTACATTAATATTACTGTTTTACCTAGTTGCTATTATATTAATATTACTGTTTTACCTATTTACTATTACATTAATATTACTGTTTCTCCTATTTACTATTACATTAATATTACTGTTTTCCCTATTTACTATTACATTAATATGACTGTTTTCCCTATTTACTATTACATTAATATTACTGTATTGCCTATTTACTATTACATTAAGATTGCTGTTTTCCCTATTTACTATTACATTAATATTACTGTTTTACCTAGTTACTATTATATTAAGATTACTGTTTTACCTGTTTACTATTACATTAATATTACTGTTTCTCCTATTTACTATTACATTAATATTACTGTTTTGCCTAGTTACTATTATATTAATATTACTGTTTTCCCTATTTACTATTACATTAATATTACTGTTTTCCTATTTACTATTGCATTAATATTACTGTTTTGTCTATTTAATATTACATTAATATTGCTGTTTTCCCTATTTACTATTACATTAATATTACTGTTTTACCTAGTTACTATTATATTAATATTACTGTTTTACCTATTTACTATTACATTAATATTACTGTTTTGCCTATTTACTATTACATTAATATTACTGTTTTACCTATTTACTATTACATTAATATTACTGTTTTACCTAGTTACTATTATATTAATATTACTGTTTTACCTATTTACTATTACATTAATATTACTGTTTTACTTTTAGTTTAATATTACTGTTTTACCTAGTTACTATTATATTAATATTACTGTTTTACCTGGGGAATCAGGACACACACACACACACACACACACACACACACACACACACACACACACACACACACATTTGCATGGATCTTTTCTTGTCGCGAGTATGAAGAATACAAATAATAGTTTTTATTGACAAAATTTCACACTGATACCCAAGTGTTGCTTTGAAATTTAATAAAATGTTGTAGTTTTAATACATATGCTACATAAACGACGTTGATAATACCAACATTTCGGGGTTATAACGACGTTGATAATACCAACATTTCGGGGTTATAACGACGTTGATAATACCAACATTTCGGGGTTATAACGACGTTGATAATACCAACATTTCGGGGTTATAACGACGTTGATAATATCAACATTTCGGGGTTATAACGACGTTGATAATACCAACATTTCGAGGTTATAACGACGTTGATAATACCAACATTTCGGGGTTATAACGACGTAGATAATACCAACATTTCGGGGTTATAACGACGTTGATAATACCAACATTTCGGGGTTATAACGACGTTGATAATACCAAAATTTCGGGGTTATAACGACGTTGATAATACCAACATTTCGGGGTTATGTTTGTTCATGTCGTTGACAGGGGCTAATTAGAAGAACAATGAAAATAGATCCGCGTCTGTAGTTGCAGAATGCAACGCTAAAACAGGATCTTTGTTTTTGCAGTTTTACACAACTGATCAGCGAGTATAAACGGTGCTCTATTAATTTATAAAATAATTTCATTCCATAAAAATGTTCAAATATCACATATACATGATGACATAAGTACTTGTTTTATCTTGACATAATATTTGTAATATTTATGTATTTAGGTTGCAAGGGATAGTTTCGTACTTAATGCTGAGATGTGACGTTTTCGGATATTCTTTGCACGAATCAAAGATATACATATATTTGTGTATTACGTAATTCGGGCTGGTGTTCTTGAAAATGATGTGAGCTATGTACATCTCCCGTAGCTATTTATAGCATATAGGCACCAAAATACCAATAGCTGACTTGGAAGCAGGTCTATTCACCATTGGGAGTAGACACGTAAGTTATAGAAGAGCAGAATATTATTTTAAAAAACGGTATAACAATTTTTATTTGCATCAAATTGTCTAGTTCATTGTGCTTTTAAAATATAACACATAGGGAAAACGCTATAATTTGCATTATTTGTCTCGACAATGGTGCTTTTAAAATGCATCACATACGAAAAGCGCTATATTTTACATCAATATGTCTAGTACATGGTGCTTTGAAAATGTGTAACATAGGGCAAGCGCTATAATTTGCACAGTGAGTATCTTATTGTATCTCAAACGACCTCGACATGAAAAAAAAAATGTGTAAATTCTGGGCTGGGTGAATGAAAATCTTTTGCAATGAACTTCCAATGAGTTGTTAGGTTTGGTGAATCCTATTTTTGTTTTTTATTTATTATAGCTATTCCAAAAAAATCTGTTTGACCAAGTTTTTTAAATGAATATATTAATTAGGTATAATGATACGGCTCAAAATTTGTGCAGAGAAACAGCCCCTGGCATCATTTGTAATTTATTTTTCACCAGGAAAAGTAACTCCGATATCGGAAGAAAGAAGTTCTTCTGAATTGTTTCCCTTTGATGATTGCAACAAAAGGTCCACGACCCCTGTAATACCAGTGATCAAAATAATGCGGGTTGGGTGGGAGTTGATATCACCCCCACCCCCGTTGCCAGAGAAATATTATTACCTTTATTATCATTAGCCTAGACTTTCGAAGTTGCTGTTTATTTTCTGATTCCAAGAACTATCGTTGCATGCATATTTAACACATTCGTATTTGTGCAGCTCGTTGTCTTTTGTCAAAATCTGTTAACTTCTCTACCATTTTGTTGCAAACATCATTCCCCCCCCCCAAAAAAAAAAAAACGGAATAAATTCATTACTGTCTGAAATACTTTGCCTATTCCTTCACTTGCTTTGCTTAGAGTCTGTTATTCAGATAGCTAACTTCTAAAGATCTTGATAGAAGGTTACCTGTTTGAAAACAATCTCTAATCGCCGAACACTTCGCTTTAAATTTTGAGAGTTAACATAATATTGGGGAAAAACATAAATGCATTTGGCACTTCTAGCATCTTAGGAACTGTCTGCAGTGTATATACATACTTCAGTTGCTTCAGTTAGATATAGACAGAATAATAAATATTTTTTTTAAATACTGGTTTAAACTTAAATGTAAGCTTAAACTAGGCTAACAACAGTAAATAGACTAAACTCCAGTTCTAACATAAAAATCAAATATACAGGTAAATACTTTCTGCGTCGTGCGGTGTATATTTGTTATACAGAGTACAGTATTTTACATTTCAAGGCCGAGAGCGATAACACAGTTTGAAATTGTATCATGAACTCTCGTTGAAGACGGATTTGTTCCTTTGTACTGACAGGGCCGACAAGAAAGAGAGAGAGAGAGAGGTGGGGGGGGGGAGCAACCAAGGATATACCCCCCGTGGCCAGGTCCATAAAAGGGCTCGGGCTGAACAAACGTTTTGATTTTAAAAAAGATACTTTTGGTTTCAACAAGAACTAGGAGAGACCCAGATGTCCCTCCCCCCCGGGGCCCGTGATCGCTCTCTACGTTTCTGTGTACGGATCTATAACACAAATGGCACTCTTATATAATGGACGTATTACTTATTTAGGGGGCATTATAAACCTATAAATACACCCTGAAAGCAGTCAATAAACCGTCTCTTGTATTGTATAATTATTATAGTTATAGCAGAGTGAGTATTAGACGGCTTTAACCTATATATGGTTTATTTGGTCACATTTAATGGTATCCAAGGGAATCACTGTTACACCTGAGGTCCAAGGCACATGCACCGTTTACACATTAAAAATAAATAAATTGTAAAATAGGGTATATGTCGATGCAATCGACATGAAATTTGTTCAGCCATTAGTGGACCTCGTCAAGGTACATACTATGTTCCAGTCTCAATTTTCAAGGTACATACTGCTAGATGCTCACTGTCAGTTGACAGCGTCATGGTATATGGTATATACTCAATGCGAGACTCACTGCCAGCAGACATCGTCGTGGTGTATGGTATATACTCAATGCGAGGTTCACTGTTAGTAGACATCGTCATAGTATATGTTATATATACTCAATGCGAGGTTCAATGTCAGTAGACATCGTCGTGGTATATATACTCAATGCGAGGCTCACTGTCAGTAAGACATCATCGTGGTATATGGTATATACGTAATGCGAGGAGCACTGTCAGTGGACAGGGTCACACTAAATACTTTGGTTGAGGTTCACTGTAAACCGAGACGGGTGAGGTACATACACAGTTAGAGCCTCATTCTTCGGGAGGTAGACACGATTCAAGTATGTCCCCATTGAGGTGATTGATGTGGAGTTTTGATTTCACATATTTTGCCAGGAATAGAGAATATGCCGATATACATAACATTCTAAGTCTATATACTCTGAGGTTGATGCTATCATCCAAGGAGGAGAGAGACGCATTTCCGATGTGAAATCATGGATGATATGTAACAAGCTGCAGATGAATGAAGATAAAACTGAGGCCATTTTGATCACAGCACAAAGACTTTCTCATTCACATCCTTTACCTCAAACAATAAATATCAGCAACACCAACATTAAATTAATGCAGTTAGTACGAAACCTAGATGTTACTCTGGAAGTACTCTCACATTGCACCAACATGTCATAAACATATGCAAGGCTGCATATCTTGAGCTGAGACGTACCAGCTCCATTCGAATATATCTTTCAGCTGATGCCACTAAAACATTTCAGTTTATGCAACTAAAATACTTCTGTGTTCATTAGTACATTCAAGACTTGACTATTGTAACTCATTTCTGTCTGGTTAGTCTCAATATCTACTCCAGAAACTTCATAAAAGTTAAAAACACAGCTGCTCGGATCAACGATCAGAGCACACCTCCTCGCTTCTCATTACCATACACTGGCTATCCATTCGCTCCAGAATCAAACACAAACTTTGTTCTCTACGCTACAAATCACTGACGGACTCTAGTACAGCATACCTATTTGGCCTCACCCATGTGTATACGCCAGAAAGATACTTACGCTCCTCTCTGACAATCGTGAACTCATTACTCCCACTATGAAAACGAAGTCATATGGACAACGTTCTTTTGCATACCAGGGCCCAGCAACGTGGACCGAATTGCCTATTGAAATTAGACAAAGACACAGTGATGCCTTTCATGAGTGCTCTTAAAACTCACCTTTTTCGACTGCATGAACAAACTTAAATACCTAATAATGTTTCCTACCTTAAATATTTTCAGAATTATTGTTGTTTTCCAATTTCATGGTGGTAATTTTTAGTATTCATATCATTATTAATATAAAGCGCTAAGAGCTTCTAAAGATTAAGCGCTATACAAAGTCCTCATTATTATTATTATTATTATTATTAGTAGTAGTAGTAGTAGTAGTAGTAGTAGTAGTAGTAGTAGTAGTAGTGTTGTTGTTGTTGTTGTTGTTGTTGTTGTATGTTGAATTTTCCGTTAAGCAATTTGACTGCCTCTCAGCCTTGGCTGCTTTATCCACCCTTTCAAAACACTTATTACCAATGTGTTTATGCAGTAAATAATAGTATAGAATACCTTTCGCAACATTGTACAAATAAATCATACTTCGATATGATTTTGGATGTTAACGGGTTGTCAAAGATTTGGTTTTTGTAATGCTTTCATCTTACAAAGATGTCAAGATGTGTGTTTCGAGAGGAATCCATGTAGATCAAATATTTTATATCACTAATTTATGCTGTAATATTGGAGGTTTTAATCGGCAACCGGTTTGCTATATATGACCCAAACCCACCTATATGATATTGTCGTGGAGTGGTAAAACATCAGCTTCAAACATGTTTCCAAATCTCGAAATGTCAGGTTAAGGTGTGATATGACCACTATAATTTATCTAACTTAATTTATTTCACCCTGAAAAACGAGAAAACTGTTGAAGACTTTCTGAGCTGGCAAAGATCCACCAATTTTGCTGCATTGGTAAGAGTGAGATTTGCTGCCTCTTGATGCAGACGAATTCGTCTGTCAATAGGGGAAATTAAACTTAGCGTCTGAATGTACAAAGTTCGGTATTTGGGCCCAAAAGACGACATCATACCCAAGATTACATAGATTAAATGCTATTTTGACAGTATACTAATAAGACAGGTTTGTTCTCAGTCTGTGATAAAGTGACGGTTGATTTACCTCAACATAGAGATTGTTTGAATGGGAAATTCTAAATGCTCCCAGACAGTCCAAATCCCTGATTATGAATGGGATCAAGCATCCGCAGGTAAGATTTGCAAGCTGAGCCATATACAGTCGAGCCATAGTCAAATTTAGATCTTACTAAACTCCCGTATAACAGGTGTAAGACCCTGAATCTGCAGTAAAATATTTGTCGGCAATAGCTCGTGTTTAATCCAGGTCTATTTGATATTTATCCCTGAAATATCCAATATGTCGAAAGGATGTTTTTTCTAATTCTAATTTTCTTCGGGATTACATAAACTCTTTGTCTACTATCATAATCTTAAAGAAAGGAAGAAAAAAAAAACAATTTAAAAGATGTCTCTTTAAAAAACAAAATTTGGCTAACTTATTACATGTTACCTTGTCTTAACAAAGTGTACCGAAATAGCTGGCGTTCTCTTGTAGAACTCATCCAATAAGCAGAACAGAGGACTATATTCATTTATAGCGTACTTACTGGGCGGGGGGAGGGGCGGGACCAGAGGCCATGAGGTGCTAAAACAGCTGATACAAATTCAATTGCAGGAAATTTTTGACGGGGCGGGGCATCATCGTCGCCAAGGCGACATTTACCCTTAGTATGCCACATTTAACCTTTCCTTTGGCAATATAGCTGGAAGGGTCTTTATTAATTTCTTCTGCTGGATCAAATGATATGAATTAAAATCTGATTTGATTGTGTTACCAGCAATTCTTTTATTTATAAAAATGCAATAATACTGAATTTTTCGCACATTTCTTACTGTATATTCCACATGCGCGCGCGTGTGTGTGTGTGTGCTCATTATAATTTGTTTTTAGTTCACCTTATAATAGGTTTTGTGAAATAATATAATGCTTTCTAAAATAAAATAAAAACAATAATATATCTCCGTCGACACTCTAGGTGAGTTAATTGAAAGAGTGTTGTTGTTGTTGTTGTTGTTGTTGTTGTTGTAGGTTTAAGCACACGATAGGCTATACATGGCTGCCATTATTCATATTGAAAGAGTGTACACATATGCTCTGAGAAAACCCGATCCATTGTCGTCTTTTAACAGTATCAAACGACTCGCAAGCTTTCAGGGCATTTATGAAACATACGACATTGCTCTGATTCTGAAATTACTGTGAAAAAATAAAACTTTAGAACGGAGAGGCAGAAACCACCCGCTTGACATTTATACTTTTTATTTTATTTATTTTCATTTTTTGTAATGATAATTAAATGGAAAGATTGAATTTTCACACACACACACGTATATATATATATATATATATATATATATATATATATATATATATATATATATATATATATATTCGATTTCTTTTTAATTAACTGTATATCAAAAGTATCGAATACAAAGTTCATGTATAACATGTATAAGCCCATGTGTTTTGTTTTAGTCGATAAAGTGCTTAATTCAAGCGCGGATATTAGACGATTACCTATATCTAGATAAGAAAAGCTATCCCTGTCATTCTTTTTTTAAAAAAAAACTTTTGTTTATATTTAGCATTAGTGCACATTTTAGTTTTTCTTATACAGCCAAAAATGGGGAGGATTAAGTGTGCCACTATGAGAGTACACGTGAACGATTGCGAAAGAATGTTGCTTTTGACACACAGACGGCTAATAGAATGACGCGCATTAAAACTGTTGGCATATAGAAAAGGAAGAAAATTAATTGAAAACGACGCTTGTAATAAATGTTTCAATTACTGGATTCATCAAGACAATGTGGAGATAGACGCAACGAAAAGTGTATGCCTTTGTTAATTACAGTCATGAAGAATATGATATAGTTCACGGTAATCACTGAATTCGTAGTTTTTGTTTTTATCACTCTGTTTATGAGAGTAACTGTCTTGTTATCTTACAAGGACTGAGAAGAGTAAGAACTACTGGCTCAGTTACACAACATCCGAGACACACGATTCCAGAAAATCTGCATGTTTTTAGGCTGAAGGCGAGGAAATTAATCAATTTTTCCGAAGACGATGTAACACACAAATTAACGTCGAATGAACCAGTCTGACAGGATTCTGGACTCTAACCAGTTTTGTTCAACTTAAGTAAAGTGGACGGGCTTTTGGGTCAAATATACTGTATATCTAACATTGTTGGCTCTGTATTAAACATGCCCGGCCTATGACTATTCCAAATCCAATGTCTGCAGTGTTGTGTAAGGACCTTCGTGATCTAAAAAAATACTCCAGCTAAAAATGTCTGCAGTGATGTCTACGGATCTCCACGATCAAACAAATTCTGGCCAGTGAATACTCCTAATTGAAAGTCTGCAGTGTTGTGTAATGACCATCGCATACGTGTACATTCTTGCTAAATTTTCTGTTTAAAATCAGATCTCCAACTGTTCTGATTAAAATCAGATCTCCACTATCCTATGGTGACCTATGCCATTAATATTCCTATCAACCAATCATATTTTCGGAGTTGGGGTAATTAAGTGTTGTGGCGTAGGTCGTCAATGTATACACATTGTTGGTATTTTCCTGTCCATTAGTAATAACTGGACCAGATTTGAATTAAGCACGAAATCACGACGTTGCGAGCTGTACGACGTCCTTGGACATAATTGTACCTCTCTTTATTTGCTACAACTCAGATAGCTTCAACCACATCTACATGTACGTGTGCCATTGCACACCATAAACACACCTGATTGGCTGTTCGGGTTGAGTGTGTGTTGGGTCGATTCCCACTCACCCTGGGTCTCCATTCAGGTCGATGGTTACTTAATAGCAACCCCGACCGGATGACCAAATTAAATATTACTCCTCGAGTACATACATGCCTGGGGGATGCGGCACCATCCCCCCCCCCGGCATAATGAAATATCCAGCCTTGCTGGAAACTTAAACCAGTGCTACATGCCCCCCAGTGGGCGATACAGCACTATAATGAAACTATCATCATCAGCAATGTGTGCCAAACGATCAGATTCACTTTCCGATTTTTGAAAGCTGCATTTCCACTGGTTAACTGAAAGGTCATCAGAACATTACTGCAACGCGGTTGCTGTCAGACATTCATGTAGAGAACTGATTTTAATCAGCTTATGCCAATGGCTATTCCAGTTTGAAGTATACAGTGCTGTGTATTGACCTTAGCCCGAAACAACCGGAACGTTTCCTAGTGTAAGTTTGTTGAAAATGCAGTAGCTTCCGTGGGCATCGTCCCCACCCTCTTACCCCCTGTGGGGATTCATTTCACATGCCGCATGTAATTTTATTTACGCCCCTCCTAAACGATCGCATTCTATCAATACGTTGAGAGCCCTTACACTCTAATCAAATAAATACTTATATGTGTACACTTTCCGGTCCAGTAGATATGTCTACATACATGTATAGGCTTACCTCGCCGGCTTCAATATATACATGAATGTTAGAAAGATACGCCAGTCAATTTTACCGAATACAATATACAGGTATATTAGTAAACAGTTTCCAGACGATTGATGATGTTAAGGTATAAGATTTATTAAACTCAGTCGTACAGTCTATAAAATAGTAAATTTAAGTGTGATTCCCCCCCCCCACTATACATAAATACATACATAAACATAAATAAATACATGTACATACATACATGTAGACGCACACAGTTCAGACATAATGCATCATATTCTCACCCTGTCCGGTCCATGGCTCTCTTCCTGACATATCCTCGGCGTACTCTTTTTTTTTTTTTTTTTTTTAAATATCCTTGTTCCTTATATAAATAGTTGCGAGCTCTCTATTAAGTCGGTATGCTCTAAACGTTTACCTTGTGACTTTTAGACAGCCCAGGGCTACTGCCAAATATAGATAGTCGTAATATTTGGGGTGACTTGCACTACAGCAACACTCGAATGTACAAGTGGTACAAAGTGCAATATCGGCTGTGTCACGATACACTCTCCATTTCGAGGAATGACCTCAGTTCCTATTTGAACATAGACAATTTTATCTCGTTCTATAGATTATTCTTACGGCGAAAATCCCCACGACGTATACACCCACACATAACATACTGCTTAGACGTATATACCCATATATAACGTATTGTTAGAGCAGTGCCAACCACAGTTGATCCTCTCTATGACGTCCGTGTTTTTTCAATCAAACTACAAAGCACCTTGACGGCCAAGCATTTAGAACCATGCATGTAAAATACTAGAACGATGTGGCTAGTACAATGTTGGTTTTACCCATACCAGTATTTATATGACTCAAAATAATATATATTCAAATGGATAACGCTTCTCCTCGAAATATGGATACGTACACAACGGTCAAGAGCAATACAACACTATAAACGAAATAGGAAATATTTCATATTTTTAAGTATGCATGATACAACAGTCGATAAATTGTTGAGATATTCTAATAAAGACACGGATAAAAATAACCATTAGCTTACATGTGCATACTGATCAGGGGCAAAGTGTCCTCTTTATATGCTTGGGATGTTGCTGGGCGAAAGGCAACATGTATGAATACTGTAGAGCATTGGGGAAAATTCAAATAAATAACTGCATCCATTTGTGTATTGCTATAACATTAGTTTTATAATACGTAGCTTAAACTTCGTTAGAAACTTTAAAGACTGAAATGCTTTCTATATAGTAATAGTAAATCTCTCCCAGTGGCAAATTTATAATAAAAAAATATTTTGTATCCTGCTACCTAAGTAAAGCTCTGAAATGACCAGTCATGACCAGTCATGTGACTATATTTCCCAGTGCTTGAAAGAGCCAACAGACCGCTTACCAAACTATCACTAACAGTCTTAAAATAAAATCAAAATGTATACATTGCTGTAGTAAAAGAAATATCCCATAATAGTTCTTCAAGTTGGTGACTTTTGCAATGCTATTGATACTCGATAAAGCAGATCAAACCATATTGTTTGAAAGGTATCGTTAGTAACAATGTTACTAATATCCTTTTATTTTTTTTAGCGATATGAAAGCCATGATTTAACTGGTGAAGATGACCAAAACACCGACATCGTATAAGTGATGGTTGATTTTAATCAGCTTGGTGTGTGTGAGTGCGTGCGCGCGCGTGAATGTATGTTGGTGAGAGACGGTGTTTGATTTGTATTTTTAACATAGCTGTAACGATGTTTCAGTCATATCGCTACGATGACCTCAGTGTGGCAGTTTATAGTGATGTATAGCATTGGGGCATCATACCACAGACAAATAGCATCATGTCCCAGCCAGTGACATTATCCTGACATCAGGCCGACCAGTCATAACACTAACCTCTTAATGCTGAGCGCCAAGCGATGCAATCGCTTGTACCATTTTTATAAGTCTTTGATATGACTCAACCAGGGTTCGAACGCACTACCTCCCGCATCCGTGGCCGACGCTTTGACCACTATTGCGTCAGAGCGGTCGAGAGACAGAAAAATGTGTATAGTCTTTTGGTGTACTTGATAGGTCATCTTCATCCTTGAACGAACTCCTAATGCAGCAATGTCAAGCACTTTGGAAGCATGAGGACACATGTATTGCTGAGTAAATTTAAACAGCATGAATTCAGGATAAGACTGACTCATGCCCAGTACCCGACTAAGGCGTGGGTGCAGTGAGAACCTGCTACGTATCTCCCGAATCATGCCCCACCGCAACCACTGGCTAAAATCACTTGCATTTAAATAAACCATATGTACCTATGACCAGTCTAATACTTAATCTAATATGGCTATAATAATTGTACATGTACGAATGGCAGCTTAAGTACAGCTTTAATGGTGAATTTGTCGATCTATAGCTTAAGTGCCCTGGGTCCTTTAAAACCTTAATCCGCAACTGCTCCTACCCAGGGTTAAAAAATTGGTATTGCTTGTTATTGGCTGTTCTTTATGTATAGATTTCAAGTTTAATTAATACAGTTAAATATGATAATAGCAAAGAACAAAGCTTTTTATCCTAAAATAATAAAAATTGGCATTATACATGTACCAGAGTTCTTATTATGACTCAACTCGAAAGAAGATAAAATAAAATGTTTTAGATTGATCTTGTACGTTTCATATTATTTAAGTTTTCCAGCACGTCATTGTTGTCCGTTACCCTATAAAATCTAGTATGTTACCTACACATTAGTATTATACTAAAACAACGAATGAATGCTATTGTAGTCTGGTTCCCTGACCGCTCTCCACTCCGTTACTCTTCCTCGTAACGAAGAGTAACGGAGTGGAGAGCGGTCAGGGAACCAGACTAATGCTATTGCTCCCCAAACGTTTGTCCTTTTGTTTTGACATATATTAAGAGGTAATCCACAAGAAAACAATAGTAGTTTCGGATCCGACCAAGAGGAGTCATGCCCCCTTACTCCACCTCACCCCCCCCCCAATGAAAATGAGCGCGAAACTATCTAAATATTTTCAAGGTTGAATGTTCTTTACATGCTTTTCTATATGCTCTGAGAAATCTTCATTTCTAGTCTCCTTTAAATGCGTAAGCACGATGCATGCAAATCTAAACAGATATTGAGGGTGGAATCGTCTTTGTCAATATTCAACTTAGTGTTCAAAAGGACATATTATTCTCTTCGGACTGTACGTTGGAAAATAACTATACAACAAATGTACCGACAGTGTCAATAAATATATAAACGAAAATTACTAAATCAGCGCTTTTTAATTTTTTTAAATCATTCACATGATCAATTAAACTGCTACAGGCTTTTTCACACTGCATTTTTCAGCCATAGTATTGGATGGGGGCAGTGCCTTTTATGGACATCAGTTTAAGGGGAGGGTAGGCGGAATAATGGATGAAAAAGGGCTTCAATACAAAGAGCTGTTGTCTACGAGACACATCCATCACCATGGTATCTTTAGCATCTATAGAGGTCTGTCGTCTTATGCAAGGTGACAACGGGCGATAGAGTGACACCCAACAAAGCCCTGTCATCGCCCAATGAAATACGAGTTTCCGATAACAAACAATATAGCCTCTGATTACTTCATGAAAAGAAATTAAACGAAGAAATCAAAGTCTAATTTGCTTCTCAATGGACATATCAACTCGTCCTCTCCTTTTTAATCAAATTTGAGCGCCTTTACGGATAAAATTAGGAATATTTACCGCAAATAAATCCAATAAAACGGTCATTCCGCCGATGATTTCTTTGCTTAAAAGGCTATCAATTTGAATAAATGTCACTAGAATAAATTGGTACTGGAATCTGTGTTTCATTTTGGCAATTTAGAACAATATCTTTCTTTCGCACATAATCATAAAGTTCTGGCGTGGTCCAAGCTTTCGAATATTTTCTTTGTTTTCAGGGGAACAAGTTGGGTCGTGACGATAATTTTCTCAATCTATTGTCAACAACACTTATTGCATAATACACATTATGTTTAATTAATATATTGATAACAAAAGTGAGACAATATTTGTAGCTGTCAACTTTAATGGTACACTTTATTTATGCTACATGAAAACAATAAATTGCCGTAATGCCGTAATTTGGTAAATTTGTATTAAATACTCATTCTTTTATTACTGACATTACCTCACTTATTTCTCTGTCTAAATTAATGATTTTGTTCTTCGTGGCAAGTGATTGTTATTAATAATAATAAAAATAATTATTTAGTCTGCTATGTATTCTCTCTCTCTCTCTCTCTCTCTCTCTCTCTCTCTCTCTCTCTCTCTCTCTCTCTCTCTCTCTCTCTCACACACACACACACACTATTAAGTATATCTATTTTTTGTAACTCCTGGTACATGATTTTGTTTAATTTTTGTAATTTTTTAAAAATATTAATGTCTGTTCAACGTAGTGATTATATTATGTTTGGATTTTGTAGGTGAGATATTAAAGAAAGTAAAATTGCATAGTATATATATATATATATATATATATATATATATATATATATATATATATATATATATATATATATATATATATATATATATATATATATACATATATATACTTAAGTATGTGTTGACATTTTCAAATTTTTATTATTATTAGGAAATATGTTTATGAGATCCTGTCTTTTCCCATTTGACACATTATCTTAGCAGAATTAAGTTAATTATAATTGGACGAGTTAGATAATATGAATATGTATTGAGATATATTAGACTGTGTATTAAGATCCTTCAATTAGACTATATTACGACTTGTAGTCGGAATAGACTATTGACGGTGTACTGAACAGATCAATCAGATTTATTCCAGTTCTGGAGCCATTCTTATTTATTGTGTTCCTGTTGTGACATCAAGTATGTAGACGTGTATTATGTTGTACTTAGATATTATATGAGAGGAAATTCATTTTTTAGAATTATTCAGCGAAAATTGAACTTGCTTATTAGACAAACAAATATTATTCTGGAACTACTGTGAATTGTTCAAGCGAGTTCTGGACAAAGTCATTTTGAGAACTTCACGATTCTTGGCGGACCGGTATATTTCTTGTTCGGAAAGTTATACGGAATTTTCATTCTTTTGGACTTTATTATAACGTTTCAGGGTTATTTTAGATACACTACTTAATATTGTAAGTTCCTCTCACATTTTCATGTCTAATTTTGATAATTAAATTATTTATTAGTTTTTATATAAAAAAACTTGTTGGTTATGATCATTCTGTTACTAAGTTATGACCATATAGTCCTAACACACACACACGTGCGCGTTTCGTGTCGTGAAAACATTTTTTTACCTATTTTGGCACTTCATTTGCCTTTTGATGAAATTTTTAATTATAGTCATTTTTCTAATTATTTGGTTGGTATCAGATAAATTTTTACAGACCATTCAGCAGACATCGAAAACTAAACTACGGTAGTAAAATCTGGAATTCGTAAAAAAAGGAATCTTAAGTTGAACTTTGAGGATTTAGCCAAGAACAATAATATGAACCTTTTTAAAAATATTAAGATATTGTTATCCCTTTTTCTATCTGTCTGAGTAAAAATTCCCAATATTATCAAACGTATCAGTTTGCAAAATAATGTAACATTTCATTTTCAAGATAACTCTTCTCAAATGTTAATTAAGGGAAGTCTTCTTTTGTAAAATTAAAAATGATTTTAACATTACCAATCGGAATATCCTCTGCCTTTTCCATCGTATGCGAGAAAAATCGTCGGAAATAAATAATGACCATGTTGTGGAGCCCTCAAGCCCGTGGTTGTCATTCGTCCTATTAACTTCTTAACCTTACAGTGAATCGAGCACGTGTGATCACTAACAGCAACGCAAGTGATAGTTGCAGGTAATTAAAAATAGATAATTCTTTACAAAGCTGCAGAAATAGCATGAAATTAAATGTGCGGATATTTCATTGATTGCTGAAACGTCGTCGAGTACTGATTTCAAGACCTATCATGTTATTAATGGTGTTCTTGACACATCGAGATGGATGTTTGTCCACCAAAATCTAACCCATCCGGGAAGAATCACTACAATTACCTCCAGGTTTCTTTCTAGATATCTCGACTCTTTTCGGGAAAAGACATGTTCCTAAAAGGGGCCCCGAGTGGCCGAGTGGTCTAAAGCGCTCTCCGTTACGGATCACTGCCATCTCACCTTTGTCTGCGTGAGTTCGAGTCTCTGATTCGGCCAATGTGGGTATGTGAGAAAGCTTGCCAGTAGCTTCTCGTGGGTCCGTGGTTCTTTCCGGGGTTTTCCCGGGTTCTTCCTCCACCATTAATACTAGCCGCCATGTATAGCCTATATTGTGCTGAACAATGGCGTGAAAGCCTACAACAACAACAACAACAACAACATGTTCTTAAATAGAAATTCCTATTTCATAGGGTTAGATTTTAAAGAAAAAGAATGTCCGATGTATCCTCTCTGGTTTTACTGGGTATTATTTTTTTTTAGAAACAATTGTACTTATATATAGTAATTTAATTTGATGCATGATTGATGGGGATTAATTGGGTATACAGTTTAGTCGAAGTTCAAATGTACACCTACGCATAAAATACGAGCTGGTCAGTTTCACTTCATTGATTTCAGCGAAAATTTTTAAAGAAAACCCCACAACAACAACAACAACAACAACAACAAACAAATAAAAAAACAAAACGGGCTAATAACTTTTTTTAAATTAAATTTTTTTATATTTTGCAAATTTTTTAATTCATTCATTGCACTTTTAGAACTGATATTTTTCTCTTCTGGAAAAATTTGTTTTCCTATTTTTATAACTGCTAAAAATAGCGTACTTTAGTAGACAAATTCAGTCTGATTTTTCGAGCTCATATGATCAGCCATTTTGGTTAGCGCTAGGCTTAGATCATATACAATTTCCACAGGTACAATGTCCAAAGATACTTAGTACTATGCCAACATTCTCTCCATTGTGCATGCTGCAAATGCAAGCAACTCCACATTACACCTGTCACTCTCTCAGAAGTTCATAGTATCCGTAGAGCTCTACAATGGCTGACAGTTCACTTCAACTCTGTGACTGTGTAATCCCAGATACGAAGAATCGGACCCAAAAAAATATCACATATGTTTTACCATTCTATGATTTAATTTTTGCTGTAAAGCTGAATCGTTTATGTCGCAAGAGTAAAAACAACAATTTGTAATGATTCATATGTCCCCAACATAACAGTATTTATTAGCATCCAATTCCCACAAAAGCCATCCACCCAACCACCCCCTTATCCTACGATAAAAAAGTGAACTATTTTAAGAATGCACGCTGCTTATTCTCAACATAATAAACAACGCTATGCTAAA
Source organism: Unio pictorum (assembly GCA_030141615.1). Lineage (NCBI taxonomy): Eukaryota > Metazoa > Mollusca > Bivalvia > Unionida > Unionidae > Unio > Unio pictorum. The sequence goes on from JARLTB010000298.1 coordinate 1,493,757, forward strand.
AGATTGGAACCTGCAACTTGTCACTTATTCCTGAGATGTCGCTATTAAACGTTACGGTTTGACTAGTGATGGAAAAGTAATTTTCACAGAGGTTAAAGGGTCAAATGTTTCCTTATGTTTCTAACACTAGTAAATTGAAGAAAGCTAATCTGTTTTGTCATAATTATTTCCATGACGTCATTGCAAAAGAATGAAAAGAAACATTTTCCCTTTTTGTTTTTCAATGCAACAGTTTTAAACTGAAATAGAGCATTCTCCTGTATTCAAAGACTTTTGAATTTCCCCGTAATCGTAACTAATGTCATTCATTCGACATGCAACACTGCCACAAGGCGTGTTGTGAAAGAAAGAGTAAAATGAACATATTTAGCTTATTATAATGCATAACATCCGTGCTAATGTATCGTTTTGTTGGGAAATGAAAAGAAGAAAAAAAATGCACCAAATTTTCATATTTGTTTTAATTTGGCACTCAACAATTTTTTAGTTGGATTTTTAAAGAAATTAATTTCCCAGGTGTTCCTCGCTGGTTATATTGGTTATTTATAAAGACATTATATTTATTATGTATTACTGAAATAACTTTCAATTCCTTCATTTTGTTGCATGACTGGTGGGTGTAATTGGAACTATATTTAGCTTGGCCTTACTTTAGATACGCACCTATGAAAGAAAATTGCTAGTTCCCAAGGCCATTTCAACTTCTTGCGCTTAAGCGGTAAATTGTAAAAGAAGAAAAAGAGGCACTAACTATTTTACTTTTTATATATCTCATACTTCATTCATTGCACTATCAGAAGCTGGTATTGTATAGTCTGGCAAAATTCGTTTTCCCTATTTTAATAACTGCTAAAGATAGTGCACTAATTCCGACCGATTTTTCGAGCACAAGGGAGCAGCCATTTTGATTAGTAGAGGAGTGCAAAGATCACGTGTAATTTCCAGTAGTACAATGTACAATGGGGGGTGCAAGGTCTGGGCCTGACGTCCCGCTTGCCAAAGGGAAGTGAAGCGTCTCTCATAGCCTCTCCTTTCCAGGTGTAGTGATCGCTGCAGGACCACTGTCTTACTCTGATGGACAGGAGGTTACTTGCATATAGCCTCTCCTACACTATTGTGTCCACAACAGCACCTTCACGTGGGGCCCCTTGTTTTCACAGAGCCTGTTGTTGTGTGGCGCGACCGAGTGCTCGGCGGTATAACTGGGAGGGCAGACTGGGCTCATTAGCCTTGGCAAGCAGCCAGTCTAAGAGAAGGGAAACTCCGACTCCAAACCCGGGTAGATGAAGCTCGTTAGCCTGGTGAAGGCAATTTTTCTAGGAGAAGAAAACTCTGATTGAAAACCAATGGTTCCACTGCTTTGTGGATATCTTCGGGAGAAGGAAAGGCTACGGGAGTAAACCCAGAAAGAAAATCCGGAGTGGAGCCCCCAAAGCGGCTGGATGTCGACTACGACTTCCTTCCGGCAGCTCCTGCATCCAAACTGGTGTCAGATGTCATGCTCAGCATTCCTTTGGACCCAACCAGCAAGGAGGAGAGGGGGATCCTGTAGCCTGGGCAACCCAGGATCTCCATATTCCACGCCCAGGCTTGCGTCCTGGAGAGGTCACTCCAGTCTCGCTACTAAGTGAGAAAACAACACGGAAGCTGACAGTTTACGGGTTATAAGTCCCACCCAATTGGTGTAGGGAAGGGGCGCCACGGGTCAGCTTTGACGGTGGGAGGGATCATCGTGTCCCACTGGCCAACTACCGCCCGCCTCAAGCCGGGCAGCCCCCGGTCATTAAGGTGTTGGCCCGCCATCGTCTGCCTGCTCCAGTGGGTGTCTGGAGCTCAGTGTGTTGCTTAACATGACAAGCAGACGAAAACTCCACACCAGACAAAAAGAAAAAGAAACGAATAAAGAAGACTCCAGCTCTTCGATTTGCAAGCTGTAATGTGCGCACTATGTGTACAGGCATCTCCGATGACCTCAGAGAAGTGGATGACACCAGGAAAACGGCCATCATCGATAGAGAACTCACCAAGCTAAATATCAGCATATCTGCCGTCCAGGAAACTAGACTGGCCTCTAATGGCTCCCTCAGAGAGGAAAACTATACTTTCTTCTGGAAGGGTCGCGATCCTGAGGAGTCCCGTCAGCACCGAGTGGGCTTCGCCATCAAATACAATCTTCTGGACCTGGTTGAACCTCCCACAGGGGTAACTGAGCGTCTCTTGTCCATCCGCCTCACCACTACTGCATGTCCTGTCAACATCATTAGTGTCTACGCCCCCACCATCTTGTCTTCAGAAGATACCAAAGATCAGTTATATGGGCAGCTGGATGAACAGATTAAAAGATGCCCCAAACACGAATCACTTTTTCTCCTCGGCGACTTCAATGCAAGAGTAGGTGAGGATCACGAATCATGGCCTACCTGCCTCGGATATCATGGTACTGGAAAGACCAACGATAATTGTCAGAGACTGCTGGAGCTGTGCACCTACCATGGACTGTTCATAACAAACACTTTTTTCAAGGGTAAGCCACAACACAAAGTGTCATGGAAACATCCCAGGTCCCATCACTGGCACCAACTTGACTTGGTCATCACCAGGCGCTCTGCCCTTAACAGCGTCCTCTCCACCAGAACCTACCACAGTGCAGACTGCGACTCCAACCATGCCCTCGTGAGCAGTAGGGTGAGACTACAGCCAAAGACACTACACCGTTCAAAACCAAAAGGACACCCACGCATAAACACCGCACAGATGTCGGTTCCTTCTAAGGTACAGGAGTATGTGTCCGCCCTGGACAAGGCTCTCCAGGACCTGCCAGAGCACGACGCCACAGCCAAGTGGAACGCCATGAAGGGTACCATCTACAAAACAGCCATGTCCACGTTTGGCAAAAAGGAACGACCCAGTCAGGACTGGTTCAACGCACACATAACAAGGATGGAACCACTAATCGAGGAGAAACGAAAAGCCTTTATAGCGTACAAAAAATGCCCCAATGAACGGAAGCGTGCTGCTCTTAAACGTGCTCGAAGCAACACCCAACGCATCGCTAGACAGTGCGCGAACGAGTACTGGCAACAACTGTGTGAAGGAATCCAGCGCAGTGCCGAGACCGGAAACATAAAAGGTATGTACAGTGGCATCAAGAAGGCTCTAGGTCCTACAGTGAAAGGGGTCGCTCCCCTGAAATCCATGATGGGAGAAAAGATCACAGACCGTGGGCAACAGATGGCCAGATGGGTGGAGCACTACTCAGAGCTATATTCCCGTGAAACGGTAGTCACTGAAGCAGCCCTCAGCAGCATAAAGAATCTTCCCATCATGGAGGAGCTCGACGAATTGCCAACCTTAGAAGAGCTCAGCAAAGCAATTGACTCCCTCCCAAGTGACAAAGCACCAGGTAGTGACAGCATCCCGCCCGAAGCTATCAAATGTGGGAAACCATCACTTCTCCATCCATTGCACGAACTACTTTGCCTCTGCTGGGAGGAAGGAGCAGTCCCCCAAGACATGCGTGATTCCACGATTGTGACCCTTTATAAAAACAAGGGCGACCGCAGTGACTGCAATAATTACAGAGGGATCTCGCGTCTGAGTATCGTTGGTAAAGTGTATGGCCGCATCATACTAAACAGGTTGCAGTTGCTGGCAGACCGTGTGTACCCAGAATCCCAGTGCGGCTTCAGAGCAGGCAGGTCGACAACAGACATAATCTTCTCTTTACCACAACTCCAAAAGAAGAGCAGAGAGCAAGGTCAACCACTCTACATGATGTTCATCGACCTCACCAAGGCCTTTGACTTAGTCAGCAGAAAGGGCCTTTTTGAAATTCTCAGAAAAATTGGTTGCCCTCCAAAACTCCGCAGCATGATAATCTCTTTCCATGCAGATATGAAGGGAACAGTTCTGTATGATGGATCTTCCTCAACCTCCTTCCCAGTTAACAGCGGTGTGAAGCAGGGCTGCGTTCTGGCACCAACCCTATTCGGCATCTTCTTCTCCTTGTTTCTGTCCTACGCCTTTGACTCGTCCACTGATGGCATATATATACACACCAGGTCCGATGGGAGGCTGTTCAACCTGGCAAGACTGCGCTCAAAGACGAAAGTGAGGGCTGTGCTCATCAGGGAGATGCTTTTTGCAGATGACGCAGCTCTTGTGGCACACACTGAGGAAGCTCTTCAGAGACTGGGAGACCGTTTTGCTGATGCCTGCATGCAGTTTGGACTCACCATCAGCCTGGAAAAAATAAAGGTCAGCGTGCAAGATACCACCATTGCCCCTACAATCAAAATCAACGGTGTCACCTTGGAAGCAGTCAACAACTTTACCTACCTGGGGTCAACCATCAGCAACACTCTCTCGCTCGATAAGGAGCTGGACAGTAGGCTTGGAAAGGCAAATACCATCATGTCACGACTGACCAAGAGGGTGTGGGAAAATAACGCGCTGACAGTGCAAACCAAAGTCAAAGTTTACCAAGCCTGCATTCTCAGCACCCTTGTCTATGGAAGTGAAACCTGGAATACCTACATGAGGCAAGAGCGTCGGCTCAACTCCTTCCATATACGGTGCCTTAAACGCATCTTGAAAATCAGCTGGCAAGACCGTGTCCCAAACAGCGAAATCCTGCAGCGTGCAAACACCCACAGCATGTTCTCCCTTCTGAGCAAACGTCGCCTTCGATGGCTGGGACACGTCCGACGCATGGAGGATGGGAGGCTGCCAAAGGACATCCTATATGGACAGCTGGCCAATGGCACAACAAGAGTCGGCCGCCCCTCACTCCGTTTCAAGGATGCATGCAAGAGGGACCTGAAGGCATGTGACATCACACCTGATGGCTGGGAAGTGCTGGCTGAGGACCGAGGCACCTGGAGACTGACAGTAAATACAGGTATCTTAGTTGCTGATACGAGGAGAGGTCAGTTGGCAGCAGAGAAACGTGTCAGAACGGGCCACGTGACAGCAACCACAGCAACTCGGGCTTCCCAGCATGTCTGCACAAACTGCAAGAGGGACTGTCACTCACGAATAGGTCTCCACAGCCACAACAGACGATGCCAACAACCCAGAGACAGACGACACCCCAAGGGCGCTATCCGCATGGTCTCCCGAGACTAAGGCGCCAATGATGATGTTGATGATTGTACAAAGAAATTACAGCTACAGTACATTACAATAAATTAAAGGTATGACAACATTATCTCCATGGTTCATAATGTAAATGCTAAACATACCCTTTTTCTCTGTGTATATGATAAAAGTGAGTTAATATGTTCATCCTGTGAAAATTTGACGAAATCCAATAGAAAAAACTCCTTTAGCTTGTTGGATGGTCTTTTTACCATACATTTGTATGTCATGATCCCTACTTGGTGATATTTATTCAACTAAGAGTATCGTACGAATTTCCATGATTTAGAATTGTTTTCACCTTAATATTGTATACGGTGTGAAATTACACCGGAAATATATATATATATATATATATATATGTATATATATATATATATATATATATATATATATATATATATATATATATATATATATATATATATATATATATATCTGCCACATAAAATGACTATCGTCAAACTAATGACTGATTTATCATCCGTATCAGTCATACTACCATCAGCACTCGAGTATAAGTCGAGTCCAACTACAAACTGTACAGACCCATGCCTGCCGTCGCATTATGCAGTTGTCCCGACTTATATGCGAATAAAGACGAATATTCTTTTTCGACCTAGGCTAGGTCGTGTTATGGTATCATAACATCCTTCTTTCTTCTAAGAAACGTAACAAACTAATATGTTTTATCACCTCCCTCTTTTTAAAGCGCTAGGCATATCATGGTACATCATGTATGTCATACCATCCGTCTGTCAATTGCCACATAGTTTTAACCGCTGGTGGGATTTCACGAAACTGAGTTATTACATTGCCTCTCTGGTATCCACGTGCATGAGGGGTGCCATCATTGGCGTGTTTTCCTGTGGTTTTTTGGAAGGATCAACGGTCAAATATACACAAATTGCAGTTACACAAACATTTTCAAATGTTTTGCAACCAATCTTCAAATATGCAGATATAGCAGGTGAACATATTATATATGGGAGTACCAAAGATAAGGAAAAAGTTTTGGAATAAGCAGTGAAAAGCGTGGGAATATGATGTGAAATGTTTGGGAATAAAGCAGTTAAAAGCGCGGGAATAAAGTAGTGAAAAGCGTGAAAATTTACTACGAAGAGCCATTGCGGTTATTCTAACTTATGTTAAAAAAAATAAAAATATAAAAACAAAAGGCATTATGATATAGTGGTACATTTCATTGATTGGTTAATTTATTCATTATGTCTGAGCATAGAGATAGCCTTGACGTCATTGTTTAAAAAAAAAACCTGGACTACCTTTAAAATTAGTTCAGGTTGTATGGGTTGTCCTCGTACGAAGCAAAGGACTATTTTCTCAAAGTTTAAAAATGGGGCATTATTCTATAGACTAATGAGACACATTTTGAATCTATTGGATGATTCAATTCCGATTACTATGCAGCCATACCTATGGGGAAAAAATGAATATAATCTTCAAAAAGATGTGAGCCAAATTTCACAGTGTCTCTGATACACACACAAGAAATGTTCAAGATATGAAGACCAGCACTGATATGAAGATCAAGCAATAAATTCAATAGTTCCCCTAGAATTACAACCGCTGATGCCAACATCACGGGAAAACAGCAGACGCCATCAACGAATGATGAACGTTTCTAATAGCAGCCATTCTAGGTTAATTTGCAGAGAGATGGAATGTAAATACACAGAAGGCGCGAATTGATGGGAGAGGGTATTTGCCCTCGAAAATCTATCATCATGCTTTGATGACTTTTAATTTTGCCAATTGAAAGGATCAGAACATGGCAGTTAATATTGCAGGTCTTCATCATCGGCCTGTCGGCAGACGATGATGATGAATGTCTCCCGCCAATCAAGTTTGATCCGCCATATTGTTATTTTTCTTTGCGCAAGTGGAGGGGGGGAGGATGGGAGGCAGCCGTTATTGCATGAAAGGTGCTGGTACTAATTCACTTCGTATAGCAAATCTATGAAAACACTATAATATTGAAAATTTAATAACTTTAAATTTTTCAGATCTCATGAACGAACCTTTATCACAGGATAGAGAGCATCCTAATACACAATTTTGTCTTGAGAAGAAGAAAAAAAACTTGTGATCAGCGGCATCTTCTTGAAACTCTATTTGCTTGAAACATTTATTAACCACAGTCATGATTAGTGTCGTCTGTTAACCATGATGGTAAACAAAAACTGACATTACGTCAGTAGAGTCTTTTCTTCATCTCATTTAGTTACTGATGAAAGCAAATTTGAAAAGATATTATTACGTAATTTTGCTTCTTATTATCACTAATCAGTGTTCACAAAACCTGTACGTCCTCTTTTTATGTTCATGCATTTCAACACTGATTATTTGGTACAATTTGATTGAGCCCTTCCTATTCAAGACACCAAAGCATCCAGAGTAAGAATTTTAGCAAATGCATTTTTTTAAAAAAAATATACTATCTGAGTCTTTAACATAACAAGGCCAACCTTGGGGTCGAATCAGAGGACGTAATCCAGTTGTGAGTGTAGTCTTATGAGATCTTAAAATTGGAGTGATATACATTAAAATTTGTTTCCAGCAAATAACCACGGAGTCAGCTTTACAAGCATGTTGGAAAGTATGTTTGATATTTACATGTTCATTTTGTTTACATCTGTTCAACTCCATGATGGATTATATTGGTTGCTGGTTTAAAATAATTTGAACACACTAGTCCACACTCCCACCCTCATCCAATCGCCAAGGGCCACTGTCGCGACAGACGTGGGTAAAACACCCGTTGACAAACTCTTTAGAAGTCGATGAGTGAAGTGTTTTGGAGTGGCAGGGACGAGTTTCTTGAATTGTCCATGTCAAATTTCTTAAGGCTATGATTTGACTTTTGAGCTGTTATTATTTAATAATTAGAGATATGGATCTAATTATGAATCATGTGTTTCAGATTTGTTTCCTTATTTAAACTGACTTGCGGGTTATTAACTTCCCATAGTCATTTCAAAATATGTAGCTAGCGAAATACCAATAGTCGGCTAGCAAGCAGAGATAGCCACCGACTGCAGTAGACGCGTGGGTTCAAGGCAAGTAGAATATCTCCAAAACGGCGAGGATGACACTATTTTGCACTGCACCAAGCTATTATGTACACAGTGTTTCAAACATTATGACATAGGGAAATGGCTTGCGTTTGCATTGTATCAAGTGCTGTCACAAATGGCCTACGGATGCGAAAAAAGTGCATGTAAAAATGTTGAGGTATGTTTGCATTAATCTTTAATTGTATGAATTTCCATTGTATTGTCAGGTTAAGTGAATGATATTCATTTTTTAAGTTATACCTATCCAAAACTATGAAACTTTGTTTTTATATACCTTGTTCGTGTTTTCCATTGATAAGACCTTTTATATTAGGCAGGTGTATGCTGCAGTAAAAGCTGTTTCTTGCATATTAATACGCAAGTCAATTAGAAGCAGGGAATCTGTAACAGTACCATCAGCATGCTCTATTCGTAATGGTGGCAAGTCTTCATTAATGCTGATACGATTGCCGAAGCTGTCTCACCTTTGATTATAGCCAGGCACACCGAGAATAACGATACACCTTGAGTATATAATCACTAACCTGCAATACATTCAAATTACGTATTTAAATGTACACTAAAAATTAGTTGTTTATATTTTCACATTGAATCATTATCATTTATAGAAAGGCTGCTGGACACTAATTACTAAATTCTTTGTAGTCTCTGAAAAGTCAATTACTTTTGATACATATATCGTGGGTTGTTTATTATTATAGTTATTTCAGTCAAATGTGCATTTCCTAAGTTACTATCTCGTATATATTGTGAGGTCCATTCTTAACCGTAGCATGTTATGTTTTTCAAACTGAAGAAGCGGCATTTCACTTGAGACACAAGGAAATATTTTCCCATGAATATTTATCTTCCCCGCTCACCCTGTACAACGACATTCCATCTCTGAAATATTTATTAAACTGGCCAAAGAGAAACATATACTGCCTCCAAATTTTGATTATCATTTAATTTTAGTTTGCAATCAATGCGAATTAATTTTCAATTTCTGCATCTTTTTAAACACGATCATGGAAGTTAAAATCGATGCATAAAACATGGGTTTCCTAAAAATATGCACCTTTTATCGTAGATTGAAACATGTATATATGACACAAAAATATCAAATACCAATAAGTCAATTTAGTTCAGTCACTGCCAATTACGTGATTCAAGTGGAACTAGATTATTTTTGGTATTAAAAAGTTAATAGTTGAAGAACACTTGTTAGTGGACATCAACTGAATGCCTTCATTGACGACACCCCCTCAATGAGTACATAAACTTATAGAGGGTCAGTGCCGGATTACTCAATGAAACACACTAAGCACGTGCTTAGGACACCAGCCAAGCGAAAATAGCTATTGATGATAAAATTAGAGTAGATATAAAGAAATTGTTCATGAGTAAAGTGGAAATGTTGTAAAATATGTTTACATTTCATGAGTGAAATATTTCCTTATATCTACTAAAGAAAACGTGCATTTACCTTTTGTTATATATTTTTAAGGCAAACGCCCTTCATTAACATCGATATTTTTCGCTATTCTGTGCCGGTGCAATTGACTACAACGATAACAAGAAGTTTCCAATGGCTGACTATTTTTCTCCAAGATAGTTTAACTGATTTAAAAATGGCTTATGTAGCCAATCTCTTGTTTCGAGCTTTTTGTCTCTTTTCAAATGTTCAATGTTGTTCCAAGATCACGACCAACTTTAGTCTCGTACAACGAGACTCTGGCATAGCCAGTGAAATGTCCGCTATATGGGTATCCTAGTCTTTGCCAACCCAGAATACATCAGTACAGGAAATATGCAGATTTCAGTCTTGTGAAATTTTGCAGTGAAATCTGCGCCTCTTTGTGCGGATTATTTCAGTGAAGCTAATAAATTTAGATTCCATCCTTCAATTAAGTGTTGACATCACACAGGTTATGACGTCATAGTGTGAATGATGACAGTAAGGGACACTTGCCAAAGTGAAATATGGTTGATATCTTCAACATTTTTCAAGACTAACGTGTCTATCACTAAAGTTCCTTAACTTTAAGCTGCGAAATGACATGCCTATGTAATTAACTTTTTTAAATTTTAGTAAACGCTACCAGTGCCGCACAACGGCCGAAAAATTCGGCCGTCTCGTTCAACTTTATTCAGAGGTACTGGTTCGATTTTCTATTGCAGAGCAATTTTTAATTTGGAGCGGACCGTGTTACCTAGTTTAGAGGGACCATAACAAACTAAGACAAACACTTTCGGTTCACGATAATTTGTTAAGGAATGCACTGTTAAAACACAAGTGCGTTTATAAGAGCTCGTGCATATCGAGCTGCGTTCGCTATTCAGATATTAAATCGATATCTTCTTATAATAAGTACTTTTGGACAGTCACCAATAAAGAAATATTATCTTCCGACCTTTGAAGTCCCCGATCCACCTATTTTTAGTGATCTACAATAAAAGAAACGATATTATCTAAATTACATTTTCACTTTCATAAATGTGAAAGCCGAAATATTTCGGTAAATTTTCTTTTAATTTTTTTTTAAATTGGCAGCCAGAGATTATGCAAAAAAATGAAGCACAGCGCTGTCTGCGTTACCCCTCCAGTTAAATGGACTAATTTCACGTTCAATAACTGATCAATAGTACTTCTATAAATACACACGCATCTTCATCGTTTGGTTTTCAATTGATTGCTCCTAACCTTTTTGCTTATTGCAAAATTATAAGAAGGAAAAAAACATCCTTCCAGTCGTATTTATTACATCAAATGGCGCTTGCTGCAGCATATGTGTCTTGTTTTGGATAACTGATAAAGTAGAGGTCATGTGTTAATTGTCTAATAATAGGAATAATCACCACGGAAAACACTTCGGATGTCCCCAGGCGTCGATATCATCACAATCTCAATAGGTTGACATTGATTAACGGTAGTCTGTTTTCAACGGCTTTAACAGGAGAGGAATAAAAAGAAACGAAATGAACACACTGGCAAAGCAAACATATATCGACGACTGTACCCAGGTTAGGTGTTTTTATTTTTTCTTTACGGACTCGCATTAACTGATTGGCGATTAAATAGATGTACATGGAAACTGTCGTTTTAAAGCGTCCATATTTAAATGAACGATGTCTATGTTAAATTTTGAGCGATATTGAGATGAAAAGATGAAAAGCTTATTTTCTAGTTAATCCCAGGATATATATATATATATATATATATATATATATATATATATATATATATATATATATATATATATATATATATATATATATATATATATATATATATATATATATATATATATATATTCTTCATGCTACGACTGTGCCGTCGTGTAAATATAAGATACTAATATCGTAGTCGTGAGAGAATTCTGAATGAAAAGGCCACCTACTTTGTGGATAGATGATTTTTCGTACTGAACTAGGCTCAGACATGTGATTGTTGTTGATGAAAAATACTCTAATAACCACAATATCTCCCAGAAGAACCGTGTAATAATAATAAGAAGAAGAAGAAGAAGAAGAAAAAGAAGAAGAAGAAGAAGAAGAAGAAGAAGAAGAACAACAACAACAACAACAAGAATAAGAACAAGAACAAGAAGAAGAAGAAGAAGAAGAAGAAGAAAAAGAAAAAGAAGAAGAAGAAAAAATAGATGCACTTTGGAACACTACCAGAGAGGATCAGAGTGAAATATTGCATGAATCATTAATTTAAATTAAATAAAACACACTTTCTTCTTTCACGCTTATGATTGGATAGGAATCTAAAGGAATGTACTATGAATTAACCAATAGGAAATTGCGTGGCATCAAATCTTGCCTGCTTCATCTGTATAATATATAATTCAAATATTGGGCATAGCCATTTTAGCAAGAAAGGTAAGTAATAACAACCACAGTCTAACATTTGGAATGTTACGATAAGTGATACATCTTAATGTCTAGGAAACTGATACATACGATAAAGAGTGTCTGACTTACTTATCAAAGCAATTATGATCGCTTTATATATCAAACTACAATGTGTGTGTGAGAGAGAGAGAGAGAGAGAGAGAGAGAGAGAGAGAGAGAGAGAGAGAGAGAGAGAGAGAGAGAGAGATGTGTATTTGGTGTATGACTTGTGTTATCTATTGCGGATAAAACTGTATTGCTCATCGGATAATACGTTACTAGACATCAACATGTTTGCATCCCATCAGCGATAAAAAAAAAAGAAATACTTATTATTACCACAGACGTTAAAATGAAAGCGCTTCTATGTATAAATGCTCTGAGCTTATTGGACCACACAGTAAGGCGTGATGTGACCACATTACCCATATTTATGCTAACCTTTAAGACAGGGAAACCCCTACGTATACCTAAACTTCGAAGTCTTTCAACATGATTGTCGGACAATTTATAATGAACAAAGATTGAATTGCACGGTGTTTCGACTACAAAAATATATTCAGTATTAACTTTATGAAAATGCATATACAGCGCTTCAAGAGTGTCGCCCCTAATTTTAACTGATGTTCATTTCGTTCATTGCACAAATCTATTTTGAGTCGGTCATATCCCGTGCCCAAGGTATATGTTCAAACACGATTAAATCGTGACTGACTGAAGAAGGATGTCTGTTGAACAAACATTGAAGCGAATTATTGTTAGTTCTCATTTACAACATTCATTTTGCTTTAAACCTACTGCTTTCTATATTTCCGACGACCGACACGCATTCTCGATTACGCATGCACATGCAGTGTAAATCGAACACGATACTGTCGACAAATTATATATTCTTATCTTATACACTGTTAAGTTTGTCCGTGAGTGACGGGTATAATGTGTACCTAATATAACATAACTTTTTTTGTATCAGATGCGAAGTCCTGTCCAATAATGTTGGGCATATCAGTTTGTTGACACCATACGTGCATGGAGGCGTCAGTTGGTTCAGTGGTCTAAAGCGATTGCAATTTTCCGATCAGTGCCATCTCACCAATGTCCTCATAGGTTCGAGTCCCGGACACGGACAAAGTGGATATGCAAGAAAGCTTGCCAGTAGCTTCCCATTACCGGTAGTCGGTGGTTTCTAACAAAGTTTGCACTACTTCTTCTGCTTTACTATCCGCCATGTATAGCATGATATACTGCGTTGCGAACCGGCGTTAAACCTAAAGCAACATCATACGTACAATGTACACCATTATATTATGATTGTATGTCTTTTACATGAACTTGAGAAAGACTGTCCAAATAAGGTAGTAATTCTTTACTTCAGGAAATTAAAACATTCCCAAAAGCCCGGTTGCTCAAAACAATCTTATTAAGATGACCATATGGCTTATAGTACTACTACTACTACTACTACTACTACTACTACTACTACTACTACAATAATAATAATAATAATAATAATAAAATAATATGAATATGACTAATTTAATAATAATAATAATAATAATAATGATAATAATAATAATAATAATAATAATAATAATAATAATAATAATAATAATAATAATAATAGAATGAAGAATTCTGACATTTTGGAAGCTATATACATTGATAACAGAAAGTTAGAAATCAAAAGCAAACAATGTAAGCTTTAACTGGAAAAAGACGAAAAAGTTTTAATTTGTGTGAAAGCTTTGATCAAAATGGATACACCATTACCAAGAACAGATGCATATGACGTCGAAAAATGAAAAAAAGGAAGGAATTGTTATTATAACGGCATGTTATGAAGTTTAGTGAGAATCTGGAGCCGTTCTTTCGAAATCAACATTACAGAAGGACTGTCGACAGATCAGAGACAATGCTGGTGTGTCCAATTAAAGCTAATCAAAGGTTTCCTTTTCTCGACAAGACAACACTCGAAGGGGTTTGTTGTCTGGTATTATGTTAACTTTCCGTTTTGTAGAAATGTTTGACATGAACATGGGTCCAGTCTATTTGAAGACCTTCACGAAAGAGGTTTAATCAGTCTAAGTGATGATGGAACTACATCGTCTAGAATGTCGGTTCAGAGATGGGCATTGTAAGAACACTGATATAATCTGGTAATCTGACAAGCCCCCATAAACCTCTGGCTCACCGTTCATGAACTAAAGATATCTGCAATATTCACATGCCAATCGGAGAAGAGCGTTCTGTCTGAATTATGAGTGTTAAAAGCAAGGGACAAGCTCCAGTATCGACTACAAGAAACCTGCTGACGAAATATTGACAGTTCTTCTATATGGAAATGAACAGAAAACCTAACTATTCACTAGAAATATTAAATCGAGGGGCAAACCATACAAAGATTATCAACAACCCCAGAGCTTGAATGATCCATTGCGTTTATGAAATTGCGAAAAACTGATGATGTGTCATTTCTTAGATGAGTTTGAATTGGCTAAAAGTCCAATTGCTGTAAATAGTCTGTCATACATTTTCCGATTGCTCATCATTTGATTCAGCTAGTGTAATGATACAAAAAAGATCAAGTCATTAGTAAAGAAAATAATTTGTAGCCGTTCAGAAATAATAATAACAGTCATCACAACGTCTAAATGGTGGTTACAGAGAGGGGACATCGACAGTTGAATACGACTTTGCAATTGATGGAAATTCAATATTTGGGGCAACCGAAACATACAACTATAAAACTCTTCAGAAAGCAATCAAGTTATGCAACAGTATAAATAAATGAAAAATAACTAAGAAAACTTTACGTAAGTGAAAAGTATGTGCTAACTAAACACATGAGTGCCAGTACAGTTGTAAACTAATCAAGATTCGGGAATCAAGCCTGTTTTTAGAGGGATGGATTAAAACTAACAAGCTCAGTCATACTATCACAGAGATGTAATTAATATAAATAATACTATAATAATTTCGCAAATGTATACTTTTCGATGGAATATGTATTTTCGTTTTCTATTTATAATCATTTATATATATTTGATATGTCATGTTGGAAGTGTAAATTGTTTAAAACGGATTGTTTGTCTATACAACATTCGCCGATATATATGTCCAGAGCGTTCCTTTCATAGCTTATGGATACGGATTAATATGCGTAGAAATCTCAAGCATGCAAATTACAATGAAATTTTCATACGCAGTACAATTAAAGACCCAATGCTGCCGTTTGTATAAATAAATAAACAGAATCACCAATTTTCCAATCTAAAAGTTGGGAAGGAAGGAAATGATTTGCTTTTTAAAAAAAATAATTTATTTTTAATAATTTTCTTTAAAATAATCAATATTATAGGTTTAAACGACATTCAAATATTCACTTTAGAAATAAGAGGTTCCAGCCCTTAATTCAGTAAGTGAGGTGACTCGTAATAATAATAATAATAATAATAATAATAATAATAATAATAATAATAATAATAATAAGGAGGAGGAGGACTATGTATTGCTCATAATCTTTAGACACTCTACAACAGCTATAATGATATGACTACAAAAAACAAACACAACCACCATGAAATTAGAAAACAAAAAAATGCTGAAAATATTTAAGGTAGGAAACATTTATTAGGTCTTTAAGTTTGTTCTTGCAGTCGAAAAAGGTTAATTTTAACAGCACTCTTGAAATGAATCACTGTGTCGTTGTGTTTAATTTCAATGGGAAATTCGTTCAACGTTGATGGGCCCTGGTATGCAAAAGGACGTTGTCCAAATTGTCCATATGACTTTATTTTCATAGTGGGAAAAATGAATATACGATTGTCAGAACAGGAGTGTAAGTATCTTGCTGGTGTATAAACATGGGTGAGGCCAGAGAGGTATGTTGGACTGGAGTCCGTCAGTGAAACGGAGCACATATAACAAAGTTTGTGTTTGATTCTGGATCAAATGGATAGCCAGTGTAGGGTACAGATCAGTGGGGAGGTGTGCTCTTATCGTGGTACTCTAAAGATGATCCGAGCAGCTGTGTTTAGCACTTTCTGAAGTTTCTGGAGTAGATATTGAGACGAACCAGACATAATTAAGTTACAATAATCCAGTCTTGAAAGTAATAATGAAGACACAAGTGTTTTAGTTGCATAAACTGAAATATATTTGCGAATGGAGCTGATGAGTATCAGTTCAAAGATATGCAGCCTTGCATATGTTCATGACATGTTGGTGCAATGTGAGAATACTATCTAGGGACTTTGTGAATTTAATGTTGGTGTTGCTGATATTTATTGCTAGAGGTAAAGGATATGAATGAGAAAGGCTTGTTTTTGGCATCAGAATGGCCTTCTTATTGTCATCATTCATCTGCAGCTTGTTACATATCAGCCATGATTTCACATCAACTCTCTACTCCTTTGATGGTAGCATCAAATTCATGCGATATGTTCAACAAATTCTGTTAGTGACCATTAATAACATTCAAACGTGTCGCAAATTGATTCGAGAGGGAATGAAGATAGGCAGATATGCTCTTTTAAACAGGTCTGAGAAGACAACGCTTGGATTCGATAAACATAAGACTCGCGGGAAACATACTAGTGATCAGCTGCGCACTGGAATGCTTTGAAGGGCTAACCAGAGCTCAAGACAGCATCAGCTGTTGCGTATTTCCATAATAATTAGTAAGCACTCGAGACGGATTTTAAAAAGAAATGAATGAACGTCAGCTATGCCTGTAAAGAAAACAAATACCCGTCAATGCTAAGAAAAGTACTGCATGAAATCAAAAGCTAAACGAGAATAACGTATCACTTAATGATCACCAATTGTATCAGACATTATGGTGTTCACCTATTGTATCAGACATAGTATGGTGTTCGCCTATTGTATCAGCCATGGTATGGTGTTCACCTATTGTATCAGCCATGGTATGGTGTTCACCTATTGTATCAGCCATGGTATGGTGTTCACCTATTGTATCAGCCATAGTATGGTGTTCACCTATTGTATCAGACATAGTATGGTGTCTTTCCACAACGGTGACGTTATCAACTCTTGTCTTCTAGCTTTCAACTGAAGTCGGCTGAGCCACCGATGTCGCCGATCAACATCGGATTAATTCGTACAACGTGAATAATTTTCGTGTTTCTGACTATAAAGGCAGTGATGTTGAATTGATACGTTATACAGATGGAATTGGACACACTAAAATCCCATATTATATCCGAATCTGGGACAGATATTTAATGATTCCTATCGTAAACAAGATATTTTGGGGTAAACATAGCTTTCTTAAATGTCAACCTTTTTAAACAACACGCGCAAAGACATGGTTTGCAACATGACCTTCTGTTAATGTCATACGTAATAGAACTTGACAATACTTTTTGCCTAAAACCGCAAAATATTCTTTAGTTTTCTTTCAAGGTGTGTGTGTAATTTTGATACAGGT
Organism: Unio pictorum; assembly: GCA_030141615.1. NCBI lineage: Eukaryota > Metazoa > Mollusca > Bivalvia > Unionida > Unionidae > Unio > Unio pictorum. Next base: position 1,511,319 of record JARLTB010000298.1, read on the forward strand.
CAATTCATAAAATATTTGTAAGACGAGCAAACTATAAAGAATATACGTGATATCAAAAGGGAAAGAGCATATGTGTACATATGAACGTATTACGCTTATTATATTAGGTTAAAAATGCATTCTGTTTTATATTAGTTTATAGCGATTGATACATATATTACTTAGATACTGGATACATCTTTTGATTTAAAGTCAAGTAGTCTTCTACGTTTATCATATTTGAAGTCCATTCTAAAGTCATTACTCGCGGAAATGTAAAAAAAAAAAAAAATGATAATATGAGATTGACTGATAAACTGTATGGAAAATAATGATACATATTTCACTGATAAATATAATCGAAGTCTTTTTAAAATTAAATTTAATGTACGTGGTACATATTTGCACGAAATCAATTCCAAAAATGTACAAACCTAACAAAATGTACTCTGTATATAAAAAAAATACCAGAACGTGTAGTTTTTTTTATATATATATTCCCAATCATATCGATTGTAAATAATGTACATAATATGCACATTGTTCTGCTTGTTTAAAAAAAAATCATAATCGCATTTACACAGCACCTATGCACTCATTTCAAAATTAAATGCAGCTTACAAAGAATTCGCTCGGCATTATTAGCTCGGGTGGGTTAGTGATTAGCGCGTCCGCCTCGGATGATGGAAATCGCGGGTTTAAACCCAGGCTGAGTCATAACAATCACGTATAAAAATTATACTTACAACCTATGTCACTAGGTGCTCAGCATTCAGAATTTAGTGTTAGGAATTGTCGGACTGTCATAATAATGTGACTGGGTGGGACATCATGCTAAACTTCTGTGGCATGATTCCCCAGTGCTAGACATCACTATACCTCTTATCACACTTCAAACATCTTAGTGAACTGACTGAAAAATTGTTAAAGCTACGTTAAAAATCCAAAACACACACAAAACACACGCACTCGGCATTCTGATTTATATCAAGAAACATAATGGTAGTTTGGATTTACCACGACGGTACCTACGCATTAAATTGGGAAATATATGTCGTGGTTTTAAAAATAATAACTAAAAGCATACGCCTAAAACTTAATTCATATGTCTGTTCTAAATTTATAGATCCTAATGACATTTGCCTGTTGATTTTTTATAATCTTTTCTTGCCGATTTTGTCTGATAAGGCCGTTTTGGTGGAAACGGTCACATCTCTTTGAGCTGTACCAAATCCGAACATTTAAAAGATGGAATAAAAGTAACCAAATGTTAGGCGAGCCATTTGTTTTGGATTACTTTAGCATTTATCTAAAAACGTAACGAGACACATTCATCGCCAAACTAATCCAACTTAATCCCAGCATTGGAAGAAATGGCGTATTTCGATTCACTGCCATCAAGTTTTAACTGGCTATTTAGCATTATCTCCCCTCATCATTACGCCGACGTCCTATCACAGAGGGTAGCGGCATAATGAAGACTTATTTTCTTTGGATATAACCTAAAACCAATTTCCCCGGCCTCTATCAGTACAAGTTTATCACCGATACAGTAAGACGGGTTTAATGTAAGCGTGATGCGAGATTTGTTTGCAATAGATATCTGTAAATGAGATTTGTGTGTAATAGATATCCGAAAATGATCGTCAACGTGAATAAGCTTCTCTTATGCCTCTTATTTGTAAATCATTCATTCGTTCCAAAGCTTCCGGTAACAAGGAGAATCAGTCTGCGAGAAACCTGTAAGTGCGCAGCGTATTTTTTGTTGTCTGCCGTTTTTGTCTATGGGGTTGAATGAATAAAAATCAAGCGTGAAATACTATTGGGACTACAAAGCGGTTCTATAAAAATCAAGCGTGAAATACTATTGGGACTACAAAGCGGTTCTAGACAATAGTTTGTAACCTGCAAATTTGCAAATAAAGTGAGAAATAACTTATGATGCAGATTTAAAAAATGAAACAATTAATTAGTAATATACTTGTATATATTTAAATGTCATCTCTTGGTAATAAACATGCAAAAGAGGATAGTATGTATGTATGTATGTATGTATGTATGTATGTATGTATGTATGTATGTATGTATGTATGTATGTATGTAACACAACATGGGTAAAATATTATGGATACATTACTATTGTGTAAATGTTTTGGCATGTCTAATATGATGCATATGAATTTATGTTTTATTAAATAAAACGAAAGTAATCATTTTCCCAAAAATTTCACTGAACCATGATCTGTGTACTTAGATTGATTCATGGACCTATCCCATGTCTAGTCTCGCATTTTAAATATTACAAGTGGACCCATCCAGTTTCTGGTATCGCATATTAAATATTTCACGTGAACCTGTTCCATGTCGAGTATCTCGGATTAAAAATTTCACTTGGGCCCATCCCATGTCTTGTATCACACATTAAATATTACACATTGACCCATTTCATGTCTGTTATCGCAGATTAAATATTTTACGTGAACCTATTCTATGTCGAGTATCTCGGATTAAAAATTTCACTTGGGCCCATCCCATGTCTAGTATCACAGATAAGATATTTCACGTAGACAAATTTCATGTATGATATCGCATATTAAATATTTCACGTGGACCTATTCCATCGCAGCTTCAGATCTATAAGTAAGAACAGATACCATGTTAATTTCAAGTACAGGAATGAACGTTTTTGCATATTTATTAAAAGTACTAACCAAAAATTGTTGTTCAAATTCTACATGGCAGTTAATCTTTCAATTTTAGTATTGTTATTTATGGTTAACACATGTATATCCAATGGACCTATCCTATCTATCCTTTCTAGTCTTGCAGATTAAATATTACACGTGGACCCCTCCCCCCTTTCTACTATCGCAGATTAAATAGATCACATTAACCTATCCCATGTCTAGTATAACACATTAAATATTACACATGAACCCATCCCATGTCTAGTATCGCAGATTAAATATTTCACATAGACCCATCCCATGTCTAGTATAACACATTAAATATTACACATGTACCCATCCCATATCTAGTATCGCAGATTAAATATTTTACATAGACATATTTCATATCTGGTATCGCAGATTAGATATTACACATGGACCCATCCCATGTATGTTATCGCAGATTAAATATTACACGTGGACTCATCCCATGTCTAGTATCGCAGATTAAATATTTCACATAGCCCCATCCCATGTTTAGTATAACACATTAAATATTACACATGAACCCATCCCATATCTAGTATCGCAGATTAAATATTTTACATACACCTATTTCATATCTAGTTTCGCAGATTAAATATTTGACATAGACCTATTTCATATCTGGTATCGCAGATTAAATATTACACGTGGACCCATCATATCTATTATCGAACATGAAATATTACATATAGACCCATCCCATGCATGGTATCGCTGATTAAATATTAAGCATAGACCCATCCCATGTATGGTATCGCTGATTAAATATTAAGCATAGACCCATCCCATGTATGGTATCGCAGATTAAATATTAAGCATAGACCCATCCCATGTATGGTATCGCTGATTAAATATTAAGCATAGACCCATCCCATGTATGGTATCGCAGATTAAATATTAAGCATAGACCCATCCCATGTATGGTATCGCAGATTAAATATTAAGCATAGACCCATCCCATGTATGGTATCGCTGATTAAATATTAAGCATAGACCCATCCCATGTATGGTATCGCAGATTAAATATTAAGCATAGACCCATCCCATGTATGGTATCGCTGATTAAATATTAAGCATAGACCCATCCCATGTATGGTATCGCTGATTAAATATTAAGCATAGACCCATCCCATGTATGGTATCGCAGATTAAATATTACATATAGACCCTTCCCATGTATGGTATCGCAGATTAAATATTAAGCATAGACCCATCCCATGTATGTTATCGCAGATTAAATATTACATATAGACCCATCCCATGTATGGTATCGCAGATTAAATATTAAGCATAGACCCATCCCATGTATGTTATCGCAGATTATATATTACACGTGGACCCATCATATCTATTATCTAAGATGAAATATTACATATAGACCCATCCCATGCATGGTATCGCTGATTAAATATTAAGCATAGACCCATCCCATGTATGATATCGCTGATTAAATATTAAGCATAGACTCATCCCATGTATGGTATCGCTGATTAAATATTAAGCATAGACCCATCCCATGTATGGTATCGCAGATTAAATATTAAGCATAGACCCATCCCATGTATGGTATCGCAGATTAAATATTAAGCATAGACCCATCCCATGTATGGTATCGCAGATTAAATATTAAGCATAGACCCATCCCATGTATGGTATCGCAGATTAAATATTAAGCATAGACCCATCCCATGTATGGTATCGCAGATTAAATATTTCACGTGGACTCATCCCATGTCTAGTATCGCAGATTAAATATTTCACATAGACCCATCCCATGTTTAGTATAACACATTAAATATTACACATGAACCCATCCCATATCTAGTATCGCAGATTAAATATTTTACATACACCTATTTCATATCTAGTTTCGCAGATTAAATATTTGACATAGACCTATTTCATATCTGGTATCGCAGATTAAATATTACACGTGGACCCATCATATCTATTATCGAACATGAAATATTACATATAGACCCATCCCATGCATGGTATCGCTGATTAAATATTAAGCATAGACCCATCCCATGTATGGTATCGCTGATTAAATATTAAGCATAGACCCATCCCATGTATGGTATCGCTGATTAAATATTAAGCATAGACCCATCCCATGTATGGTATCGCAGATTAAATATTACATATAGACCCTTCCCATGTATGGTATCGCAGATTAAATATTAAGCATAGACCCATCCCATGTATGTTATCGCAGATTATATATTACACGTGGACCCATCATATCTATTATCTAAGATGAAATATTACATATAGACCCATCCCATGCATGGTATCGCTGATTAAATATTAAGCATAGACCCATCCCATGTATGATATCGCTGATTAAATATTAAGCATAGACCCATCCCATGTATGGTATCGCAGATTAAATATTAAGCATAGACCCATCCCATGTATGGTATCGCAGATTAAATATTAAGCATAGACCCATCCCATGTATGGTATCGCAGATTAAATATTAAGCATAGACCCATCCCATGTATGTTATCGCAGATTATATATCTTACACGTGGACTCATCCCATGTCTAGTATCGCAGATTAAATATTTCACATAGACCCATCCCATGTTTAGTATAACACATTAAATATTACACATGAACCCATCCCATATCTAGTATCGCAGATTAAATATTTTACATACACCTATTTCATATCTAGTATCGCAGATTAAATATTTGACATAGACCTATTTCATATCTGGTATCGCAGATTAAATATTACACGTGGACCCTTCATATCTATTATCGAAGATGAAATATTACATATAGACACATCCCATGCATGGTATCACTGATTAAATATTAAGCATAGACCCATCCCATGTATGATATCGCTGATTAAATATTAAGCATAGACTCATCCCATGTATGGTATCGCAGATTAAATATTAAGCATAGACCCATCCCATGTATTGTATCGCTGATTAAATATTAAGCATAGACCCATCCCATGTATGGTATCGCAGATTAAATATTAAGCATAGACCCATCCTATGTATGGTATCGCTGATTAAATATTAAGCATAGACCCATCCCATGTATGGTATCGCTGATTAAATATTACACGTGAACCCATCGTATCGCTGCTTCTGACATATAATTTAGAATATGTTCGTTGAAAATACATGAATGAGACGTTTTAGCGTGCCATTTATTAAAAGTACTAACCGAAAATTGTTTTTCAAATTCTGCACGGCAGTTGAGCTTTTATTATATTATTCTTATTTATTGTTAATACATGTAGCAAGGCTTTTGGGATGCAAATATGTGGTCTGTGTACCCGTGATAGGAGTCAATGGGAACTAATTATCACAGTTATGCAAATAGTCCTTATCTTTGTTGTCTTCATAATTCACAGATAATTTCCACGCTGAGGAAAACTTAAGCTCACACGCTGTGCTTTCAAAATGAGCATTAAATCCACATATTTCATATGAACTATCCCCCACTTTCTTTTGCCATCGAATTACTTTTAAAGTGGTTCTGATATAGGTAAAAAGCAATACTGATTTAGAACATCCTTAGCCTATTTCAGGTGGAAAATTAAATGCATATTCATGGAGACAGACAGAAAGATTTTAAAATGAACAAAATTTAAGATGCATATGCGTTGCGGTAATCGAAGAAGTCATTAGAACTTTATCAATAATCCAGATTAATGTCTGTTCAAATACTACACTCTCTGAGATACACTACGATACATATTTTAGCATCATCTTTCTAAGGTTTCCATGCTATATACCTTCAAACCCCCTCTTCCTTTCTCTCTCTCTCTCTCTCTCTCTCTCTCTCTCTCTCTCTCTCTCTCTCTCTCATGTCTGTCTGTCCACCGCTATACATGATCGTGATAGTATGGATACTACTACTACTACTACTACTATCACTACTACTAATACTACAACTTTTACTACTTCTGTTACTGCTACTACTATTACTACTGCTGCTGCTACTACTACTGCTACTACTGTTACTACTACTACTACTGCTGCTGCTACTGCTACTACTACTACAAATAATAATAATAATAATAATAATAATAATAATAATAATAATAATAATAATTAAAGAATCGCAGTCGTCACTCTTCCATACTTCCTTATCGTCATTAGACTCGACACAAGCGTACATTACAACTTTCTCCTACACTTCAAACACCGAAGGCAAATCTCCTTTTAAAATGAAGCAACTTCTTTATAGGAGCTCATTGTTACACCTAAAAAAGATAGATTTTTGGATGTCTGGGTTTTATTTAATTTCACCTTTGTCGGGGCTTTAGAAGTCAGATCCTTCACCACGTGCTTGACCAACATTAAAGAAATGGTTTCAAATTGACACGCAATAGAAAAATCCGTTAATAGTTTTCCGATTTGTGTGCGATGAAAAGGGAAGGTGATTCCGGTGATTTGATGTATTTAAAAGGAATTGCTTGAATGGAGGGCTTTAAGATAAATTACTTAATCGAGAAGTTTTCGCCCTTGATGGCCATAAAATTACCTGACCGCAGGTGTGCATTAGTAAATGATAGAAAAGATGAAGTGTTGATAGCTGCTCTCTCTCTCTCTCTCTCTCTCTCTCTCTCTCTCTCTCTCTCTCTCTCTCTCTCTCTCTCGTGAGAGACAGACATACAGAAGGAGATACGGACAAAATGCTTACTCCGTGTTAAATATGTTTGAAAACTGTATGGTTAAATTATGTGGCAAATCACACCAGGTCTTAAACTATTACAGCTGTACCTGTATGGTTTTGCACATCACATTAAAATACATACTATAGTACATAACGATACACGCATGTTAGCTGTACAGTAATACTCCTTTTGCAGTATGGTATGGCAAGATTTTATAAGTCTACAGTAGCGTACTAAGGGAGAGTGGAATGGGGCCATTACCCAGATCAGTAAAAGGTCCTGTGGATCCAAAGGTCTTTTCTGCCTTCATAGTCGCCTCTGGCATCATTTACCATTTAGTACGCCAATGAAAGTCGAACAGTTTGGATTCACAGTCATCACTTTTCCACGTTTTCAATATTTGTAAATTTATCATTTTAAATGCATCTGGTGGTTCTAGTGTTTTGCTCATTTCCTCAGACGTGATCGTTGAAAATGCTGAACAATGAATCCATTCTTTTCTGATTCTTTGTTCCTTTCAATAATATGTTAGAAGTCAAATGTTTGATTGGCTTTTATCAATTTGTAAGAAAGCAATGTCAGTCGAATCTATTAGTATCATTGTTTCCCATTCTCATAAGACAAGGATAATTGGGCCGTTGCAGCTATTGATGTGATCAAACTATATTGTTGGATAGATAATGAGAAATAATTAATAGGCAATGTTTTTACTTATCATATCCTTATAATATATATTATATATCATCCACTAATTGATCCAAATCTCCAAGTATTTATCATCCTGTTCCCAATTTTAAAGAACTCGTAACGTCCGATAATTGAAAGAACGAGATCAATGATCTGCGTCAACAGTATTAATTAAGTGGTCTTCAGTGTGGTTTTAATTGTTGTGCTCCCTCGAAACATCGCAAGTCCTGGACATATTTGGATAAGGGACTGACTTTAGTTTTCGTGCAGATAATCAAGCATAAAATGATAGAAAACGAATAAAATGGATAATACCTCTAAATATTTCCGTTATAATTTGCTGAATTATTTGTGCTACAAATCAGAGACTGAACCGAAAATTTAACACGCACGCACGCACGTACATTTGCATTTTAATTTATTTTAACAAACTTTGAATCTGTAACCCGACGCTTCTCTATATTATAACTAAAACTAAACTTTTGGTCTCCAATTCCAATGTTTGACTAAAATGCACACCATACATTATATAGCCATATTGCCAGGTACAGTGATTCAGGATGGAGTAATCTCCCCATTTCTGCAATAAAATCGTAAACCCATAAAGATCGGGGATATCGATGTGCTAATGTTATCCAGAGTATTAAAGTTGAAAATTAAAGTTGGTGAATTATGTTTTGAAAATTAAAAATACAAACGTGAAATGTTACTGTATATGAGAAAGAAAAACATAGTAGATCTTTTTTTCAACTTTTGTTTCATAAATCCATCTAAACCAAGTCTGGATATCAAAATTAGGTTCGGCTTGAGTGGAATTGCAAATACAGAACAGCAATGACAACACAAAGGCTTTCCTCTCACTCACTGAGAACTGAGACAGGTACATTGGACTTTACTCGAATGGATATAAACTTCAGGATTCATTGATTGGTGATGAATATGGTCTTGTGGGCGAATATCGTAATAAGCATTATCTGTAAATAAAATGCCTCATTCGAAGATTTTATTGGAAACACTCATCTATTAAACAAATCTGTACAGAGTTGAAGAATTGCTGTCGTGACAAAACTCTATTTAATTTTGCAAAATAAGTGTGTTTAGCATTTGAAATGATAAATCAAATTTAATTCACCTGATCCCAAACAAACTTTAGTCTCAATAGTAATTTATGTAAAATTATATTTTATTACTGAATAATTATTTATGTATTCCATATTCACATTATTTTTAATTTTTGAATACTTATTTATGTATTCCATAATGAAATTATCTTTTATTACTGAATAATGATTTATGCATTCCATAACGAAAGTATCTTGTATTACTGAATAATTACTCTTGTATTCCATAATTAAATTATTTTGTATTACTGAATAATTTCTTATTTATTCCATAATGAAATTATCCTGTATTTCTGAATATTTACTCATGTATTCATTAATAAAATTATCTTGTATTACTGAATATTTACTCATGTATTCAATAACGAAATTATCTTGTATTACTGAATAATGATTTATGTGTTCCATAATGAAATTATCTTGTATTACTGAATAATTAATTATGAATTCCAATTAGATTTATGCTGTGCTGAACAATCAAAAAATGCTTAAGAGTGAGCACAACACCGATACACGTAAGGATACACTGAAATAATGAGTATGCCTGTTTTAATGACTGACATTCAGTTGATGTTTAAAAAAATATATATAATCTTTAACCTGTATAGGAGAATTCACCTAGTCACGTGTCATTTTTAAGTGACTCCCTCCTCGATGATTCACTTTAGTCTAAAAGAACTTAGGTGTTGAGAACGTATTACGTACATGTATAAAAATTTGAAATTTTATGCGCGTATTGTTCGAATTTCTTTACAAAATGGGAAAATAAACGAAAAGGAAGCTAATAATATTCAAATCTTTATTTTTGATAAGACAATGAAAAAACTTCCGGTATAAAACATTGACAGTTAAAGCCACAATACACTACATTCACGCCAACAACTGAATAAGCATAATTATAATTACATGTACGTAGATATTACACCTTTGGATATTGTATTCATTATTTTTCTGGAAATGCAAATTTACAAATGTTACATTCTTTACCTGAATACTTTGCGAAAAAACGTATCGCTCAACTTAACTTCTAGAAACTGATTTTTAAAAGACCATAACATCTGGAAAAAATATAAATTTTAGAAACATAAACTTCGCGTATTTCATAATTTATTTGGCCAGTGTTATTGCATATTTCATAATTTATTTGGCCAGTGTTATTGCATATTTCATAATTTATTTGGGCATGTGTAAATGCTTATTTCATAATTTATTTGTCATGTGTTATGCATATATCAAAATTAATTTTGCCGGTGTTATTGTATATTTCATAAATAATATTTGGCCAGCGTTATTGCATATATCATAGTTTTTTTGGCCAGCGTTATTGCATATTTCATAATTTATTCGTCTAGTGTTGCTGCACGCATTATAATTTTCTGTTAAAATATAGAACGTTCCCATACGTTATTGTAGAAGCTTACGAATCTCATGCACGCGATCAATCATTTCATATGATTTTATTGTGTTTCAGTATTTCTATTGGCCATGTCCTTTCCCTCTGAAATTGTGGAAACCAATTTAGTATATATTTAAATACATTCACATCCAGCCAAATATATATTTAAAATTATATTCCAGTCAATTGTATATTTTAATTTACGTACCACGTGATAATAGGCTGGTGAGACCAGTGAAGGCAGATCTTTGAAAGGTCTTCTATTTCATTGGAAGATTAACAACTTCATTTAAATTAATATAGTATTTCCCTGTGCCGGTTGGAGTCCTGTTTGGAACTGAGAGACACTGGTAATTTATCAGCTCATCATTGAAGTGTCGGACATGCCACAAGATTGTTAATGGATGACCATGTAATTCCGATTATTTTCAAGAACGTAAAGCTTGACAGCCTTACTCAATTAACAATGAACGTTGTGCAACATAAAGAATGGGTCATGGAACACACCATGGCAAACTAAGATTTATTTAATGTCGGTATTATTTAAAATAACAATTCAACATAAGCTTTCGTGAGCTTATCACCGACATTACTTACAACGATAGAGTAATTTACAACATGCATGATTTACAAGACGTACAAACACAGCATCATACATAGATACATAAACATCGGCATGCACAAAATGTATTTTAAAAGGTAGTGATTACAAGTGATTTTAGTATTTGGATAAATTAAAAATAAACTTTTAAACACAGTCGATCAAATCTTGCTGAAATAATACGACAGGAGCTAACAGTAGATCAGTTGATCTAGTACATAAGACATGTATACGTTAACACAAACATTAATCATATTAGTCATGGCGTGTATATGTGTGCCTGTGTATGTGTGTGTCTGTGTGTGTGTGTATGTGTGTGTGTGCGTATGTGTGTGTGTGTGTGGTGTATTATTTTCAGATATTAGTCTTTTACCTTTGCACGATATAATTAATAATCTAAATGACTTTATTGATTTGGAAGCTCATTCTATACATTGGCTGCTGTACACATACAATATTTATATTTAACCGAATTTGAGGTTTTATTTCTTGGGACCTTTACAATGTATGAATATCCAAAATTGTATTTATTATCATCCAAACATTTGGGAATACGCTTGTTCAGATTTTTTAAAAGTCTCTTTCGCTTTAGAGCACAATCAGTCTTGGTAGTTTAACCGTAATTAATAGTTTATAATAACTGCTTGTGACGTCGTCATACACAAATCCCGGAGCACGCTCTTGGAGTTATTTTTCAAGCTTAGTAGTGCTAATGTCAATGCATAATCTACTGGTTAATGCACACTAGTGTCCACTTTATAGAGGAAGAAATATGTAGACTACACAAAAACTGATATTTTTGAAGATGATGAAAGATCTATTTTATTTTATTATCCAGTATAATAGTTTGTTACCCTCCTCCTTCTTCAGCGTACATATTTTGAAGCTCACCTACTAACTTGACACCGATTTCAGTGTAATTTTTTCGAAGCTCTCCTGCTGACATGATACCGAACTTCAGCGAACATATTTTGAGGCTCTCCTACTGATTTTATACCGATCTTCAGCGTACATATATTGAAGCTCTCCTACTGTCTTGATACCGACCTGCAGCGTACATATATTGAAGCTCTCCTACTTACTCGATACTGACCTTCAGCTTACATATATTGAAGCTCTTCTACTGACCTGATACCGACCTTCAGCGTACATATATTGAAGCTCTCCTACTCACTCGATACCGACCTTCAGCGTACATATATTGAAGCTCTCCTACTGACTCGATACCGACTTTCAGCGTACATATATTGAAGCTCTCCTACTGATTTGATACTAACCATAAGTGTAATATGTTATGGTTTTCATACTGACTTGATACTAACCATAAGTGTAAATATGATATGGTTTTCATACTGACTTGATACTAACCAGAAGTGTAAGTATGTTATGGTTTTCATACTGGCTTGATACTAACCATAAGTGTAAATATGTTATGGTTTTCATACTGACTTGACACTAACCATAAGTGTAATATGTTATGGTTTTCATACTTACTTGATACTAACCATAAGTGTAAATATGTTATGGTTTTCATACTGACTTGATACTATCCATAAGTGTAATATGTTATGGTTTTCATACTGACTTGATACTAACCATAAGTGTAATATGTTATGGTTTTCATACTGACTTGATACTATCCATAAGTGTAATATGTTATGGTTCTCATACTGAATTGACACTGATGTTCGGTGTATATATTTTGGGGCCACGTCTGACGTCAAAAACCTTTCTAGTCAGATCCTCAATAAATGCTTGCCTGATGACTGTTTCTAGACCGGCTGGTGCAGATATTTATGTTTTTCATTTACATTGTTGAGATTAAATCACATATTTCACATTTGTAGTGCTGGAAATAATTTTAGTTTCCACCCAAATGTTTTGTGCTCGACAAATTCAGTATTTATTAATTTAAATGACACGTTAATTGTTCATTAGTTACATGATACATGCTGAATAAAAGCAAGCTGTAAACAAAAATGCATATAAATCATGAACACACACACACACACACACACACACACACACACACACACACACACACATGCAAGATGTAAATTCTTGTTTTCTATCCGAATAAAACAATCCACGGTTAAAGCGGTATTTTTGATGATCACATGATATATCTAAAGACCTATATTTCATAATTAAAACTACCATGATTAAATTAAGCATGTTTCAAATGCAATTAGTTTCTCTCATAATCTCTTAGAATAATGCCGAGACAAATGGCTCAGGTATCAAATCCTAGAAAAAGATATTGCGGATTAATGTTATCGTAATTTTCACTATGATAATCTTTGTCATATCTACCTTTGGAACACTAAATCCGATTTCAGTGAAAAACTTAAAACAGTCTAATTTTCTTTTCTGATATGAATTCCCAATTAACTGATAACCACCTTTTAAAATAATAAAAACACTTTTTTCAAAAAAGTTATTGTTTTAATAGTTATCAAAAAAGATACTGTTGGAAATGTGCTGCATTGTTTACATACGGGTATTTAGAAGTGATTGCTCATTGGCTGAAGTAAATACTGTCTTTTCGTCATGCAGTCATTACATCTGTGCATTTATTGACAAAGACGCAAGCTATGTTCTCAGGTTCTAATAACGATCTTTTCTTAACAAAAATCAACACGGTTGTGGAGATTAAGTATACAGACTTGAATTTTCCATTACAACATGCAGCATAGCAATAATAATTATGCCGTTCATATTTAAGCTGTCTAAATAATTGAATTTCTTGTTCCCTTTTAATTAAGTTTAGATTTAATTAAGATTTCACCTTACTCTCTTTTTTAGATCTAAAATTTCAATGTGTGATTGTTATTTATAGAAACATAAATAACAAACTATTGTTCAAAACAAATGTCACGTAAAAATAATAAAATTGCTATTAATGGTTTCTAAAAGAAAAAGAAAGATACGATAGTCCATAATGTTAAATTATATGATTCATAACTTCATCTAGAATTATTGCTGCGCTTCTCTTTCTAAATGGTGGGATTCCTATTTTCCTCTCGAGTGATCTTTCTAGGGCTATAACTCCAATTGCTAGTTTTCTCGTAAATTAAATTAGTCACCTTAGACGGAGATACATTTTGCTTTACGTTTATGAATTTCTCTATCCCGAATGTGTGACGCTGATGATAATCATGTCCCATTGATATTTTTTCCGTTCGAAGACAATATTGCTCACCGTTGGTGGTTTGGGTTTTTAAATAAATGCTTCGAATATTTTTTTTAATAAAAATCTTCACAAAACTTTTTACCCATTTATTGATATGGATACAAGTAATGCCTCATCTCTTTGAGCATGATCTGTGGTTTAGATATTCCTCACCAAGGCATGTCTAATTTTTTGGCTTTAGGGATTGGTTCACTCCTGGCTCCACCCACAGTTTTCGCAGAGAAATCCCCAAGCGACCAATCATGGTTCTTGTCAGCTCTAATGGCTTTATCTGATGGCTTCACGCGTGGGAATTAAAAGGCAATTTATCCAAACAAATTCGTCATTGATCGCACGCCCGTAGCTGTCATTCTCCATCTACTAAAGAGACGAGGAAACTCTCGACGGTAGAAATAAACGTGGTACCAAGGTTGCGAGCGGCAATGTTGATATTGTTTAAGGTCTAACTTAGTAATTTGTTTGGAATTCCGACGTTATCGGAAAGGGCGTAAGAAAACGGGTTACTATCTTTAATTTCAATGTGTTTCTGACAAGAGAAGTGGAAAAGTAGACTGTTTGTGTTTGTGTGACAAGTTGTAGACAGTGACCTAATTGGTCCGAATCAGAATTTTTGTTTATTTTTTTAAATTAGGAAAAAGAAGTTACCTTGCTTGTTTTTGTGACTTTAAACACATTTTTGATGCTTTTTAGAGAGCTGGAACATGCAAAATTGGTGCAGATAGAAGGACATAGAAACACGTTATGCTTTGGTGTTGAATTTACCATGATTATCCGCAGACTATTGTAAATTGAGATAAGAGGACATTTGATATTGTATCGCTTGACTGACGTTTGCATCAATTGTTTTGTATGATCGCAGCCATTTGGGAGAGTATCTCAGACTAACTATGTTGGACTATTGTTCCGGAGAGGGTACCAGCGTTGCTGGTTACCAAACGCCAAGCCCTACCATGGCATCCTTTTTAAACATGGATATGGCCATGAACATGGGCAATATGGCAAATAATCAGAGACAGTCTGCCTTCGTCTTTAACAGTCCACCTCTTGCGGCTTTACACAACATGACAGAGATGAAGGCCCCGGGGACCGGGACCTCGAGGGTGGGGACAAGTGAAGGATTAATGTCTCAGACGACAAACTGTGTTGGTTATTCACAGGAAACATTAAGGCAGTTGGGTTTAGCCATGTCAAAATCTGCGACTCCACACGGTATTTCGGACATTTTAAGCAGGTCCAACATTCATAATTCCCTAGGACTGTCCCAGCTAAGTGGAATGTATCTCAACCAACAAGTTAGATTCTCCAAACTGGCAGAACTTCCTGGTCGACCTCCGATATACTGGCCAGGAGTCATAAATGGACCCGTCTGGAGGCAACCAGGTAACGTTTTTAAAATGTACTTTGCCCAAAAAATTGTCTTTTAGTTGTTAACAGATTTGTTTACAGAACTTCGTTTATTATTAGGTATTTTGAGGTTTTACAAATAAATTTTCCATATAGAACATAAACACGATAAAGAGGTGAAAATACGTTTAAAGATATGTTGCAAACAGAAAAAAATATTTAATTATCCAGTCTGTGGGTGTGGGGACTTTAATCATACTTCATTCTAAATCTTGTCCTCTTGTATAAACCGAGGACGCGTCTAAACAGTCCTGGAAACACTTAATTCCTATAACCAATTGTTTAACAGAAATTACTCCTTTAGTTTGCCGGGTTTTTTTTTTTTAAAATTACATTGAAATGCCAATTGAAATGTTTGCCTGTAAAACAAAATTCTTTTATTTCAAGATGGACGTGTCAATTATAGGTGACCTTATCTTATTTGAATAAATAAAGGCTCTATCTTGTTTATTTTGTTCGTTTTGGATTTCTTTTAGAAAAGTACATGTAATTAGCTCATGTAATACGTATGACACGAAGAGTAAATGTATTATTTCCAATTTATGGATACGTATTTGATTTACTAATGTAAATATTTTACAATACGAGTGTAATATTTTGTAAATATTGTTGCTGAACGGCCAATTAAAATTTCAAAGCACGTGACATTATTTTCTTTCTATTGTGTTTTAAAAATCTTTTAATATTTTTCTCATCTGATTGTGTCAATTCAATAATTTTAATATTGATTTTGTTGAATGCTTTTAATATAAAAAAAGTAGACAAACGGACTGATTTAAATTGTGTAATATACAAGACCGTAGCAGTAAACAGAACCTGTGATATGAAGTAAATTTATTTAATAATTATTATTTGATTCTTTGTCAATATAAAAGACTTTTTGGATGTCCGAACTTCTTTCTTCTTATTCATGCGATTGACCCTCTACCCCGAAAACAAGAACAAACAAAAAGAAAGAAAAACGTCTTTTCATGTAAAACAATTAGACAACACAGTTTTCAGTTTTTATCAGGACTCTAAAATGTTGCGTCCATCCAGGCAAATCTGAATGGTGATAAGTGTTCAATTAGTTTTGGTGTGGTGGAATGAGGATGTGACACCACCACCACCACCACCACCATCATCATCATGATCACTACTACTATTAAGCTACTACTACAACTACTACCTGACCTTCGGGTGCTATCCATACATATCGTTGAGTAATGTTTAGACCAAGGATTACCGAAGTATTATCACTAGCAGTATGGAGGGCAGCGCATAGGTTTTCATAGTTTGCTTCTTAAACTAAATTTGCAGCCACTTTATTAAATTTGTAGCCACTTTATTTCCTTAGAGTAATAATGACAAAGAGGATCAATTTCGCGATTTCAATCTGACACCGTTCTAGAACTGAAATTTCTCGACCGCTAAAAATAACCGTCTATACGGTATTTGGAATTATTTCAAGCACACGTGTTTTAAATCACAGCTTACGGTTTAACAGTTGTCTAAGGCCCTCGCCTTTACGGATAACTAACATTTCACCTCTGTCTGAGTTCGAATCCCGGGCTCGTTCAATGTGTGTAAGCGAGAAAGATTGGTAATATCTTCTGGTTGGTCAGTGGTTTTTCCCTGGATTTTCCTCGTGTTCTTCTTCCACCAAATATATTAGCATATCGTTTGTTGAAAAATGACACTAAACTAGCAACGAAAAATAAAAAGAATATTGATGATAACTTATATTACAAAAGGTACCGATGATATAAAACATTACTCTTAACGGTCAATTTAGTGTTGCATTGTCTTCTAGTAGTATTGAAACGATAATGACGCTAGTTGTGCTGCTTAAATTTAGGCTGATAATTGATGTTTGACATTGTTGGATCTTGAAAATTTAAATCTTTATTTAGTACGTTATTATTATTATTATTATTATTATTATTATTATTATTATTATTATTATTATTATTATTATTATTATTATAAAAATATTATTATTATTATTATAAAAAATGCAAAGATTATATGTGAATATTCAAACTTTCAATACAAATAGATAACCAATAATAAATATATAAACATGCAAAAAGGTAAACTAGTAACACATTAAATAAGAAAGAAATGAACGAGGTAATGATTATAAAAGGTAAATTGGTAAATGTATATCTTCTTTAATATTGTATTTTTTAAAACAAAATCTAGTTACATCATTATCACATCAATCATTTCGTAGTAGTAATATACCTTCCCCACTCCTTACATAAATATAAAAAAATTAATAATAAATACATTTAAAAAAATATAAATAAATAAATAAATAAATAAATAAATAAATAAATACATTTACTTTATCTACATTTAAACGAAGACTGATATATATTGTGTGTAAATTCAGAATATTGCATTTGTTGGAGAAAAGAAGAATTTATTGCAACTGACTTTTGCACTCACGTTTCTTATTCCCGGTCATTTGGCATAATTTGGTTATATTTTATATGATGACTGGAAAATAAAAAGCAGCAAGTAAAACCCTATTCATTTATTTGTTGCTGTTCATAAAGGATTTCAAAGAATATTTATTAGCTAAATATAGACTGTGAGCCTTTAAAAAAAATTAAAAATATGTTCACAATTGACTCAGAAAGAAATATAAGTATAATGTTCGATAATACCTTGCAAATATTATTTAGAGGGTTCACTGTTAAGACGTAATTTGCTGTTATATTATTTTTTCATGTTTATGCTTTTCTCTACGAAACAGAGTGTTCTTTCTTCCAATAAAACTGCTTATTTTCCCTTCGTAACAGAAGTGAGATTTACATTTATACGTTTTATATGGACTATGTAGGCGAACATAAAACACGGTTAAGTCTCTTGGTCTTTCCCTACCCACCCATAAAACCTTCCCCAGCGTCATAGTCCGCCACTTGTGTGTAGATTTCAAGCCAATGATTGATGTGTATGGGTTACAGTAACACTTACATCAAAATCCAAATTTAGAAGTTTAAAACGGTAAATGTAAGTTTATGCATTTCACATGCACACACACACCTTGACAGACATTAAAAATAACATAATCTTGTCTTTTTTGGCAATGACATATTACAAATAATACAATGACCATAAAATACATTTTTTTTGTTTTACTTGTCACTTGAAATTTTCAAGTTTTTTCTGTTTGTCACAACGATCATCATGTAAAATATAAC
The DNA here is from genome assembly GCA_030141615.1 of Unio pictorum. NCBI lineage: Eukaryota > Metazoa > Mollusca > Bivalvia > Unionida > Unionidae > Unio > Unio pictorum. Next base: position 1,530,256 of record JARLTB010000298.1, read on the forward strand.
CAGATTATGCCAACTGACCGGGAATAAGAAACGGGAGTGCAAAAGTCAGGTGCAATAAATTCCTCTTTTCTCCAACAAATGCAAAATTCTCAATTTTCACAATTTCAAAAAGTGAAAATTCTGTCCCCCCTTACCATCCGCAGAGTAAATACATAAAGAATTTATTTCCACAATGTACTTAGATTTTAAAGAAATGCCCATGCTCTATGAAAAAGGAAAATGCTCTGCAGTCATTTTCAGTAAATATTCACAGAATTAAATCAGTACGCTATCTCATTACACCACATACACAGACACACATATAACAGATGTGTGTGTGTGTGTGTGTGAGAGAGAGAGAGAGAGAGAGAGAGAGAGAGAGAGAGAGAGAGAGAGAGAGAGAGAGAGAGAGAGAGAGAGAGAGAGACTACTCAGTGTTAAAACTGAAAATGTATCGTTTGATTATATGGTAAATCACACCAAATCCTGTGCAATGGAAACTGTACCTGCTTTTTCTTTAAATGCTAACAAGACATTCACATGCAGTTTCTTTGGACAGTAAAGAGTTTTAGTATCAGTAAGCAATTCAAGCTGAAACATCGGTCAGCCTGTAATTATACAGCCTTTCTCATAGTATTGGGCTGCCCAGACTCCGGTGTCAAGGTACAGCATCTGTATCCCCGGTCCCCAGATGAATACCTGCTATATAGAGTCATGAACTGCATCAGCGAGGGGCCTGAAACTGTCTGACGTATTTACAGCAGCTATTAAAAATCTCGTCATCAAGCCAATTATCACATAATAACATCCCAGCAAGAGGTGGCGAGAAAGAGCAGAGATTAGCGTGATGTATCAATAGAACAATTCCCCGGTTAGTTTGGCGGGAGAATTGCTAATAAGGCGACATGGTGTGAAAATTGTCCGGAAGGGGCGGTAAATTGTAACTGTCACACAACCACAGCTTGCAGCCATATTGAATTTATGGCTAACCCGATATGAAACTCATGGCATTGACTACTGATGGTATATTACAGCTCAGACCTCTGACGCCTTAATAAGGTATCCGTTTAGGAAAAATACACAGGCATTCGAATATTTCTGGCTCAGAACACAAATATATATATATATATATATATATATATATATATATATATATATATATATATATATATATATATATATATATATATATATATATATATATATATATATATATATATATATATTACACACACACACACACACACACACAGACAAATAAGGCAAAATGTCAGCAAGAAAGAAAACATTGAGTTTACAAAACTTCACATGATAATGTTTCTGTTAGAATTATTATTCGAACTTGTTGATATGGCGTCTTATTGGTTTGAACTCCGATGAAAATCTTTAATCTCATTATGTTTGACCTACAACGAGTATCAGGAAGCGCAATGCATTTCTTATTATAAAATATAGCCGCTAATTATACCCTGGATAGTTCATTATCTGTTTATTAACAGCAGTATATATGCTAGCAAGAACTACAGAAAGTAGTAATTACAGGTAAGTGAATGATAATGAACTTTATTACATACCCGTTTAATCTAGCTTGCATGATCTGACATTTGATATAGCAGTTTAATTTGTATTTCCATATCATACTGCCAGATGATGAAGCTACAAAAATTATATAAATCTAGATTCGGTTTGATTTTAATCATTCAGTACAGCAAACAATATTGAGAAAACGGTCTTTGAAATGAAATCAAAACCGCACTCATGTTTTGTTTGAAAATGACGGACAGATTTATATCGCTTATAAATCCGCCCATGCCTGACTACCTCGACGTATCCCTACGCACTGGCAATCAAATTCATTCTTTCCGCTGACAAAAAGCAGGTTTGTGTATAAATAAACCAATTCTTATGTGCGCATATATATGGATGTGGTAGTAATTTATGGCTCTTGAGCACAAAAGCTTTCATGTAGTGTCAATCAAAGGCCAGGCTCGAAAAATGCCAACATGAACTGCATAAAAGTTTAGAAAGTTTAACAATTCCAAAAATGTACAATTTAGTACAAACGGAAGCCAAACCAAACATGGTTATACATATATAATACAGTAAAACTTCATCAGTATATGTTTAGAACCAAATATAAAATGTTAAATATATGAAATAAATTTTTATGATAGTAAGTTTGCCCCCCCCCCCCTTATCAAATCCTTACCATTACAGAATGATCCTCTCTAAAGAGTACATATATTTCATGAAAAAATAATGAATTATATGCGTTCACGATTTTCCCGAAGGACTTGAGATGTAGGGTTTTTGGGAAACGTGTTTGTGTTGAGCTAAACGCTTCTTCTTCTTTTTCTTCTTCTTCTTCTTCTTCTTCTTCTTCTTCTTCTTCTTCTTCTTCTTCTTCTTCTTCTTCTTCTATTATTATTATTATTATTATTATTATTATTATTATTATTATTATTATTATTATTATTATTATTATTATAGTCCAGAGTGGTGTGATTATTGACAAGGATGGAAAGAAGAAGCATACCCGCCCCACTTTCTCCGGACACCAAATCTACGCCCTAGAAAAAATGTTTGAGCAAACTAAATACCTCGCCGGACCGGAAAGAGCACGATTGGCATACGCTCTTGGAATGACGGAAAGTCAAGTCAAGGTCAGTATATCCCGACATCTTTCCATTTGCATGTATGTATGTATGTATGTATGTATGTATGTATGTATGTATGTATGTATGTATGTATGTATGTATGTATGTATGTATGTATGTATGTATGTATGTATGTATGTATCAGTTCAAACAGACAGACAGAAAGACGGCCAACAAATTCTCTATTTGTGAATTTGTTTTCTTATTATTTTCAGTATAGGTCGATCATCATGTTCCAAGAAAGAATTTGAAACACAAATATTCAATTTTTATAAATAATGCTATATTTTAGAGAAACCATGTGCACCTGTAGATTGGTGATTTGTCAATTACTGAATTGGTATCTGTGAATACTTTGGTATCTAATTGTTGATTAATTTTTACGACGGCAATGCATCTCAGTGTACTTTCAACAGATGAATTTTGTCATTCCTTATCTAATTTATTCGTCTCTAGTGATTTATGCAATAACTTTCTTTTTCTTTTCTGTTATTATTCCCCATAGGAGGAAATGAGGGCGAAAGTTTAGTTTAATATATCTGCAAAGAGACAGTTCAATGTAATGTCTCCAAAAATATCAATCGATTTCTAAAGAAAGCGAAACACAGAGCGAAGAAATATAAAAAAGAGTGAAATCAGCCAGTTTTGTTTGTCAAAAACCCTAATGAGACATAATTTAGAGGGATTTTTTTCTCTTCTTAAAACGATTGAGTTCTAAGAGCCAACTTTAAAAACGTTTACTTCGTAAAAAGATCAATTATTACGTCAAACCAGTTTTTAACACAAGGCGGAAATCTGAAGCCTTTTTGAATATAAGCTTATACGTAATCTATACATTCAGCTTACTTGCCTCTCTATGGACACAAAGATGTATCATCTTGTGTTCGATGTTCACCTGCAATTAGCACAGACTCTGATATGCGGTCCCCTCTATATTGTTTGTTCACTTGCGTACTCCTAAACAAATTGCTTAGACCCATTATATTATTTCTGTTGTGAATTTTGATGTTGATGTGCTTACCACTATATATTAAATAACAATATCTGAGCAGGAAAAGGACTCATCGCTCATGCACCTTATTGTTGTTGATTTTGTATGTTTTTCTTTTTTGTTTACTTGGTGCAAATTTCTGCTCTCTTTACTAATTTCGGAGTAGGTTTCAAATTTTTCATAAATGATTCAATTTCCAATCGTACGCTGAAATGTCACGTTATTAAAATTACAATTCTGAATTTAAATACAGTCTTCGCTTTTATACTGGTATTTATCAGGTACGTGTTATTAACAAGGACCGGCATTTGAGCATTAACAATATTGTTCATGTCTGAGTAATTCATCTTAGTTTAATGTTATTGATGGCAAACATTCATATATGTTTTAGTCGATGCTTCAGAAATAAAGTTGAATTAGGAACAAAACAAAAACAAATACAATATAATTCAGACATATTGCAGCAGCTAAAGAAACAAATAAGTACTAAGTTCAAAAAATTAATATTTGTTGGTTTCTTTCCTTTAGTATCAACTTAAGTTTGTTTACGCTCCTATAAAGCTATGAAGAACACAATGAATAAATTCCTGAATGTAATATGTATTCGAACATATTAATAAATGCCTGAATGTAATATGTATTCGAACATATGAATAAATTCCTGAGTGTAATATGTATTCCAAACATATTAATAAATTCGTGAATGTTATATGTATTCGAACATATGAATAAATTCCTGAATGTTATATGTATTCGAACATATGAATAAATTCCTGAGTGTAATATGTATTCCAAACATATTAATAAATGCCTGAATGTAATATGTATTCGAACATATTAATAAATGCCTGAATGTTATATGTATTCGAACATATGAATATATTCCTGAATGTAATATGTATTCGAACATATTAATAAATGCCTGAATGTTAATGTATTCGAACACGTGAATAAATGCCTGAATGTACTATGTATTCGAACATATGAATAAATTCCTGAATGTAATATGTATTCGAACATATGAATAAATTCCTAAATGTAATATGTATTCGAACATATGAATAAATGCCTGAATTTAATATGTATTCGATAATATTAGTAAATGCCTGAATGTTATATGTATTCGAACACGTGAATAAATGCCTGAATATTATATGTATTCGAACACGTGAATAACTGCCTGAATGTAATATGTATTCGAACATATGAATAAATGCCTGAATTTAATATGTATTCGAACATAATACTTTAGTAAGCTTTGCAGTCAACCATTTGTATGATTACAAATATAATTTAGTTAATTTTTTTAAGTAATTGACAAGAAAGGAATATTAGGTACTTTAACAAGTTTCATTTTAATGAAATAATCTATGGCTCTGACTGCTGTATCGAAACAACTTAATATACGATACATTTATATTTTCACGTCTGAAATAATTTAAGTTTAGAAATTATTTTTTTTTTTTAAAAATGAGACAATGGTAGTTACAAAAAGATAAGACAATTACGCTAAGTAATGTAAAATATACATACTGAAGCGTCGTTTTTCATTAATAATAAAATTGGTATTCTATATTTTACCGTAATTTATATGTAAACGTTACATGCTTAAACGCCCATGAATCGGGTTGAAAACGTTCGGTTTTCTTCTGCAAACATTTAAATAGATATGAAGCTTGTTTCAATCAAAATATTTTCTACCCCCTCTCCAACCCAGTATTTAAAAAGGCCAAACATTATTCTGATTAAAATGTAATGTACACGTGAACGAGGCGACATGGTTATGAGTTTTAAGTACTTTATTACTTTACATGTTTAAATGGATCACGTATGAAACTTTTGTTCTTTACATGGATTCAAAAACTATTTGAAAATATACAAAGAAAGATTTCTTCAGCAAGATAGCAGGAAGAGAAGCCTAACCACATAAGAAATATGTTTATTGCCGGCTGTCGGTTTCGCAAATTTACATTATGAGGGTGTTTATGTCTTAGCCGCCCATTTGTTTGAATCATATTAATTATTCCACAGCATGATCAATTATAATATTTCAATTCGTTATATTTTACATCGTTTTGTTTATTGGAGTCAACTGACTAACTTGAAGACATAAATTAATAATTGAAGGATCACATACAACTAAATTTATATTATTTACACTCTACTGATAGAGCTATTATTTTTCAAAGGTCTTAAAGTCATTAAAGAAAATCTAATACCAACTTTTAATATCGTGTCAAATGAAAGAGGTTTCGGCTCGCAAATGGCGTGAACATTTGGATGATTTGGCACTTAGCAAGCAAGCGTTGCTTTGTTCGTGACCTCAAGTCTCGCGAGAGGTGACCGCGAAATCCGGCTCATGCTAATAATGACGGCCAGGTCTAACCCTGTCTATCACATCCTCCAATGCATACGACCAAGAACTAACTATAGAAGATTTAAGAGTAAGAAAATATTACTTTACTCGCTTTCTATACAACCCTGATTTGTGTAGCCAATGTAAATAATAACACCATATTGATTGTAAAATAAATATTTAATACATTTTTAAACATAAAACAGCTGGCGGTTCGAGTCCTTTATAAACATGTTAAAAACAAAAAGATGAATATGACCGTAAATTATAAATAAATAAAAGTGTGCAGATGTGTGTTACTGAAATGTTTGTTAGCGAAATACTATGAAAGAAATTCCTCAGTTAAAACATATAAGGTTAGAGTATTTAACTGAAGTTAACACTTAAAATAAGTTTTAGTTTCTAAAATAATGTATATTTACATTGCGTACGTTATTCCTTGTTTCCTTATTTGGGGAAATATCACGTTGTAAAGCTGTATAATTTTGTAAATGGCCATGAATTTTAAACAATAAAATAAGTACAAGCAACAATTTTAAAAAAAATTAGTACTGTATTATCCTATAGAGTTACTTTCTACTTAAGCAGGAGTGAAACTGAAAAGGATGAATACAAATCCCACAAAAACAAAGCACACACACACACACACTGATACACAGTTGATATAAAAAAAATCCCACTGTTATTTTTTATGTATTAAACTCCTTTTTTTAATCTGTAGATTTCTTTATTAAAAAATGGAATTGCTCTAAGTTTTTTTTCCTTCTATAAATGTCTTCTCTTGAAAGTTTCAATCAATCTAGTATCTGAAAGTAAATATACAGCTGCAAACAACATTGTTAAATTCGGAGGACAATAAAAGAAAGAAGAAAATGAAATGAGTGGCAGACTGCCCATATGTTTTGTAAAATGTCTTTTCATAACAAAGAAAAACGATTTAAAACGTGAAATCAATCGATATTGTGATAAAACAGAAGGTGTCGACAGGGTTATCTTCTAATATTCCGACATATTGTTTGTCATGTCTTTTGACCTGTTACCAACTACTCGATCATCTCTAATAGATCCGTGTCGATATTTTGTCCTAAGAGGATTGGGCAAAACAACACCTTCCTACCGCGCAGACATGCTACCATATGCAGCTGTCGGAATGCTACACCGTATAAAATCCACAGCAAAACATTGCGCAGTTTAGCAGTCTGATGCTGTTTTTATTTACTTAACAAAATTCATACGGTCTAAAAGAATATACGTTTATAATATTTTATTGCAGTTATATGTATATTTTGTATTCATTCACTCGTATTTTATTTTATTCACATAACCTTGTATGTAAGTTCGATGTTCTCTTGGATTTGTACGGTAATCTTCATTGATGTTACTATTATCATCGAGCAAGTCATGTTCACACTAGAGTTCGCACAAAATCTTGCCTTTCTCTGATGACTTTCGATTTTTCGGTACGTTTTTAAAGTAATATCGTATAAATTCGTGTCTGGACAAAAAAAGATACAAACTGCTGATAAAACTGGCAATTACTTGCCACATAAAACCTTGTTATATTGATTGAAATTTGTTGGAAACAGCGGATGACACAATATTTATGAGAAGAATTATAAATGATTTGGTTAATATCAAATTATTATATTGTTGAGTGTGTTTACTTGGTCAATATGAATATATTTTTTGTTTTCATGGTAACACTTCATCATCGATTAATGAGAGAACCCCAGAAAACAAGTGAATACAATAGGAAACGTGTACTTAATCATTTTACTTAATTAAACAAATCTGATTTTGTAAAGTTAAAGACGAACTGACATGCATACATTATTTTTAAAAGGTGAACGTGGAATTTCGTCACTTAGATAAATACAGTCTTTGCATGAACACATTCTATACATATATATTTGATAGATAGATAGATAGATAGATAGATAGATAGATAGATAGATAGATAGATAGATAGATAGATAGATAGATAGATAGATAGATAGATAGACATGTATATGCACGAAATAAACAACATGAAATATTGAAATATGTATGGTCTGTTTGTCGATTTAGCATGAATAGTTTTAACAATATTGTTAATTGCAATCTGTTTATTTTGCTCCAATTAATCTACATTTTGTTGTGGATTTCAATGCTGAAAATGTTTACGTCAGTATCTGTTCACGTCAGTATCTTGAAGTACGTTAATGTACGCTCATGACCGGATTTAGACATGGTGAGCTCCTAAGATACTGGAATCTGTAGAAGACCTCTTTGGTAAATGTTATCAAAAATAAAGATCTACAAGTATTCTAAATTTTGTATGGTCACTTCAGACCGTGAGACCTTACGCTGTAGCTTATTTAGCTTATGCCAAAATTCGGCCCAGAGGATACAGTAATACCAAGTATAATGAAGTTCATTGTGGATGAAAATTATCAAGCAAACATTTGTAATTTTATAACATGTATCTTCATTCTAAGCCACTAACATGTGTATAGCATTTCCACCAGATAAATTGGCTTCTTGACATCAATATCATTGAAAATCGAATATAGCTATTGCCACAATCACAAAACACAGCATATCACATCAAAGTGACCCGATATATCATATAGCTATTGCCACTTTACTCAAAATACATCACATCAAAGGGATTGCATATGGAGTATAGCTATTGCCACTATCTCAAAAATATCATGTCGCAACCAGGTGATTGCATATGGAGTATAGCTATTGCCACTATCCTCAAAAATATCATGTCGCAACCAGGTTATTGTATATAGAGTATAGCTATTGCCACTATCTTCGATTAAGTCGACAGTCACCATACACATATAGACTGTAACCATGAATTCATTCTTTGAAAGTGTTGTCATTATCAAAATGTTTATAATAAGGTCATTGAAAGTGTTGTCATTATCAAAATGTTTATAATAAGGTCATTGAAAGTGTTGTCATATCAAAATGTTTATAATAAGGTCATTGAAAGTGTTGTCATTATCAAAATGTTTATAATAAGGTCATTGAAAGTGGACATTAAGTTCACTCAATTTATCAAAGTTTACCGACAAAATGATTACCTCTGCTGCTGCCGTATACAACTGACACCTGTGTGACGATGTGATCTCGTTGTCTTCAAAGGGTAATTCTATTGAGAATAACGTATATTCAAATAATCCCATGAATTCAAGTTGATTAAATTCCAATCCTCAAATACCCTCTACCAAAGAATTATCAAACACTCTCTATCATCCTCAATCACAAGTAACCACACTTCACAACCACCTTATCTAAGCCACCCGTAGTAACATGACCAGCGCATGTTTTCGTAAGACGCGTAACTTAAAGGAAAGAGTAGTCTTGATTTCGGTGACTTTGATCTTCTCATGAATTATCTTGTCTTAGTAAGATACTAAATCCTTTCATTTTCAAGTGACTTATTTAAACGGCGTACGTTTGGCCACTCAGTGCGTAGCCTCGACTAAACTACGATGGCTAGAATAACAGTGACATTGAGATGTTCTTGACTTTTGATAATTGACTCGACAGTAGTGTGTGATTATTGTCACTGTTAATAATCACACTATTGGAATTCAGTATTGGAAGCTTCTTGGTAAAAAAAAAAGATGGTACACATAACTATCTAGGAAGAAAAATAATATGTGTAAAACCAGTACACAAAACTTATTGGCAAGCTCATACAACATCATCCTAGAAAAATAATTTTGAAGATTATATCTGTTTACCTTTATTAATTTCAGAATGTCAAATGTTAGAAATATGTAAAAAAAAAAAAAAAAAAATTAAGGAATTAGCCAAAATATACTTTAATGGTAGTCTCATTCCAATTTAAAAAATTTAATAAATATACTTAGGCTGCACCCCACTCCCAATCGATTAATAAGTATACAAATATCTCAAAAGGATGCACTAAAAGCTAGTGTAATACTGATAGCAAAGCAAATTATGCCATCTCTTAAGTTTGTTTCGTTCTTCTGATTTTCAAAATCGATTTTAAAGCCTATTTTCCGTGACGATGGATGCTCATGTAATGCATGGAATATTATTACGCAATGGACATGGCTAAATGGTAAATCTTTACCTTATTATCGGCAAAATATTTATCTTTTCTTTTCTTTGCGTATGCCAGCAGATTGTTCTTCATCGTTTCTTTTTCCATGCCACTAGTTTGTTCTTTTTTTATCCAACAGACGGTTTTGTACTGTCCATCTCTATATTTTATAACGCCCAAATGTTTTGATTCAAACAGTCTTGCAGGTCGCAACGTCATTTGTTTACTTTATTGCTGTCGGAAGTCGTCACAAACATTTGAAAGGAAAAGCCTGGTCGAATTGAAAAGCAAACATAATTAGAGTTCTACGTCTAGGTGAAGCTTTCAGTTCATGATTTTAAAACAAATCTCAAACAAAATTACGGAGTTGTAGTGTATTTACAACCACAACCAGTGTATTTAACACTGCAATTGACTTTAAGCGACTTTTTAATGTTTCATCTCATGTATACATTTTGGTGAGATTTAAAGCAAAGTAGATACGGTAAAATTTCAAAAGTGCGCACAAATTATTGTCTTGAGCACGTATATATTTATATATATATATATATATATATATATATATATATATATATATATATATATATATATATATATATAATAAGAGCGAAAACATTCACGGACGTTCCCTTTAATTGTGTTCATTTTTGCTCTATCAAGTGTCGAACGGCAATTTATTGTTACCTTCGGCTTTCAAGGTAGAGCTATTGTGAACAGTTAATCCCGAGCACTCATCATTGTCATTTATCGTACAGGTGTCATGGAAAGCTGGTATTGAAAGGAATACAATTTGCATAATGTGTCAGGAAGTTCATTCTGGTCACGATCTAAGTGTCTTAAAGACACAATGGAAATTTCTTATCATTGAATGCAGGTGCTGGGAGTCACAGAACTGTAGCTATATACCCATGGCATGCTATGATGTGAAGTCAGGTTACCACAGTAACAGCAACACATCAATGCGCGTACTGTTTGGCCTGTTGTGTATATGATTCAGGAAGTTAAATTTTCTTTGATGTTTCCCAACACTGTAATATTACTTTTCATCAAACAAATGATGCACAAATTTCAATTCTAAAATTACCAATTAGAGATATTACTAACGTCGCTGTCACAACCAGCATTAGCCGCAGTAACATTATCAAGAACTACCACCGTTTCTTATACTGCACCTCCTCATCTTCCTCTTCTTTACTGGTGCTAATTTTCCATCATTTACATTTTTCTTCCAGGTTTGGTTCCAGAATCGAAGGACAAAATGGCGGAAAAAGCATGCGGCTGAAATGGCTTCGGCCAAGAAAAAACAAGAATTTGCCGAGGATATGGAAGATGGGGATTTGACATCAGAAAATGAAGAGGATGCGACTGCGTCAGCGTCCGAAAGCTGATGATGTATATTAAGATACAAGGCAAAAGACCTCATTTTACTGACATTTAACATGCCACTTAGGATGATGTTATCGCGCTGACAAGATGGGAAAACTGAGGAACGTTTAGTGAAATGTTAAATTATTCTCCGTAGAGCAGATATGTTTCTGAACAAATTGTGCGTCATCTTGTATTCATAAAAGAAATAGATATTTGTCTTTTTGGTTTGTATTAGACTGGTGCTTGGATGAAATTAGTTAATCGTAACTGTATATCTGCCATTAAATCTTGTTGACGAACTTATGAAAGCGGGCTTTCTCCTATTACAGAAGTTTGCAATTTCAAAGAAATGCCTAAAAGGCAGAAAGCCTTTAACAATTTGAACAATATGGAGAGCAACAAAAGAATGTGAGTTCTTGTTTTTGACATGAAAACTACAAGAATACTCACCTAGAAAGGATATTATTACCAAGTCTCTAGTCACATGGATCCTGCTTCCTGTGACGTATGCTGTTTGTGTACATAAAAGACGTTGTGCTTCTATGTATGTATGTATGTATGTATGTATGTATGTATGTATGTATGTATGTATGTATGTATGTATGTATGTATGTATGTATGTATGACTGACTGACTGACTGACTGACTGACTGACTGACTTTCTTTATTTCCTCTTCATAAGAGATTTCATTCAGTTAATGTTTCGTAAATACAAAAAAGTTATGAATATAGTTTGTGATTAAATTACTTACAGTACACTATATAGAAACAAAGGCATAGAGAACGTAATATCAAAACACATACGTGAGAGAACTCGTTGCAAACGAGTTATATACGCAACATAGATTAAGAGAGGGGAAATAATGGAATTGCAATTATTTACATTCAACTAAAACGATTTAAATTAATTATCATGTTCTCATTCACTTAGAGCACATGTGAGTTATTTATTAGATATACATGAATTGGGTCCATTTCCTTAATTTACTGAATAAGCATACTATGGTATATCATTTACAAGTTCATTTACTCTTCTGTACATTGTGTCTATTCCATCAGCCACCACACACATGAATGTCTGCCATGACTGATCATCCATAAAATCAAAGATGTCCACTCTCTTGCCCAAAATGATATGAAGTAGGGTGTCATCGTCCTGACATAAAAGCCAGTGGGAGTCTAGGATGTCGATGACATCTATTATTTTTTCAAACATAGTGTTACGCTCGTTATTTAGGGCGTTGCAGAATAGTAACATATGCTTGTTTCTGTCTATCATCAATCTCTTGCAGAGTTTACAATTATTTTCCTTCTCTATTATAATGGGACACATAGTTAAATAAGCAATGTTAGCGAAAGTATGTATGTATGTATGTATGTATGTATGTATGTATGTATGTATGTATGTATGTATGTATGTATGTATGTATGTATGTATGTATGTATGTATGTATGTATGTATGTATGTATGTGTGTGTGTGTGTGCATGCATGCATGCATGCATGCAGTATGTATGTATGTATGTATGTATGTATGTATGTATGTATGTATGTATGTATGTATGTATGTATGTATGTATGTATGTATGTATGTATGTATGTATGTATGTATGTGCATGTGTGTGTATGCATGCATGCATATGTTGTTGTAGGGTTTAACGCCATTTTTCAGCACACGATAGGCTGTATGTATGTATGTATGTATGTATGTATGTATGTATGTATGTATGTATGTATGTATGTATGTATGTATGTATGTATGTATGTATGTATGTATGTATGTATGTATGTATGTATGCGTGTGTGTGTGTGTGTGTGTGTGCATGCATGTATGTATGTAACAACCTACTAATGCGTGTTGCCAACATTTGAAAGCTGGTTTGTTGTTTTTCTTATTTAAAAATGAGATGTTAGGAAGAGCAATGTAATATACGTAGATGTGCTGCGATATATGATTGATCGATACAATAATCTGATATAATCGTAATCGATAGAATTTTCTGGTCTCTTGAGCGTTAACATTTTCGTATCTATTCTTGACCGATTACTCGTTATGATATATTCATAATCGATAAAATGTTCTGATATATTATTGATCGATATAAATAAGATGAAGATATAAATGATCGATTCCTTTTTCTTAATTATATATGTATATAAGGTATGTATTATAAAACATGTTTATACAAACATTATGTATGGTTATGCAACAAAACTAGCACGATATACACAACTAGCAGTTTCTAAAATACAGCGCGTATGTTTACTCCTAGTATTATATAAATGATATTACATGACCAAATCTGGCAATTCCTATAATCAGTAATGCACATATCAATATTTGATATAGTTTTAATTCACATAGACAGGAAGGTAAAATAAATGAGTCAAGAATGAAACTAAACAACCCGATGTACATGCATGGTATCGCATTCTAATTATGCATGTAACCAGGTCTCGAGATTGCAATAGGCATATATAAATATTAATTAATTATACAATGTTATTGCATGTAAAATCCGGTTCTATCTTGCTTTCAAAATGCTATTCCCTTCTCTTTTCTGTTCCAAGTTTCTATGTACTTGTATTTTTCCTTAGTTTCTATTTTCGTATCGATTGTTCAACTCCTTTGATGAAATGATGCTATATACATTTCATCAACGCTATAATCAAAAAGGTATTCGAGTTAATATGCATTTATTTACTCTTATCATCGCTTTGTAAAATTATGTATTTATGTGCTCATAAGTGATTATTTCAATTGAGCTATAATGTGAATGTTTAGTTTGTTTCCTTCTTTTTAGTCCTGTTCAAGTTTAACTCGGACTCGGTCAACATGTCTGACATCTGATTGATCAGGGTCTTGAAAATGGCCAATCAGACTTCAACATTGTGAGCATGAGAAAAGGGTTATGAGTCGAAACAGTAGCGTTACCCCTATAACCCATATATTTCTTGTCAAGGGCTGGAGGTTGTGTTCTATATAAATAACATGGGTGTGTCTAATCAGTGACTATACCCCACTGATCCAGAACCGGCGTGTCAAGTACAGGGGATTGCGTACTTTTGCGAACATGGAAAAGCTTCAGAAATGTTTTCGTTTCTTTTCTTTCTAACATAACAGTAGGTTTTAATAATCCCCCATTTCAGGATAGTATAGTGTATAAATTTGTCTCAAGTGACAATATTATCTTTTCAATCCTATGATCTTTTTTGATATTCTTAGACATTTGAAGACCAACTGCATTTTTGTGCATACGTATGAATAAAGTTTTGACATAAACACTTCGTCGTCTTTGTCTCTTTCTGCATTATGCTAATAAAAAAAAGTATTTTATAAGACATGAATTAAAAAAAATAAAAATCAGTGTAAAAGCACGTCGTTACTAACCAGACCATTGTATATCGTGACGACGAACCAGGTTAATATTCATCGTTGATAGATACAAAGAAAACGTACTTTTCATGTTCTTTCTTTTCTCATGAAGATCCATGAACACAACGCAATGAAATACGTTCATGGGCATCAACGAAAATGAAATCTTGGGCATTAACGAAAGTGAAGTCTTTGGCATTTACGAAATTGAAGTCTTATCTATAGATAATTGACTGCTTGCAGGATAATATTGACTCAGGCAGCATGAATGATCATGCTGAGTTAGTCCACAAAGTAAAATTTCACTCGCAGTCACAGCGATTGGTTCCGTAGACAAGGTACATTAGATTGTATCAAGGTTTGTGAAAAGATGTATTTCTGTTCTAATGAAAATGTAGACCCTCTGCAACAAACATTGCATTAGAAACAAAGAGGAAACATATAAGAATATAAATATATGGTTAATAATTAGGTCAGGTTGTATATGGTTTTAATCACGAATGACATGCTGCAGCAAATATCAGTGATACGGTCATAGCTTTTTATAGCATTTTTTGAGCATCTTTGTAAAAAGATTATTCTTGACAACATACCTATTCTGCAAAAACCTCGGCCCACAAAGACGTGACAACTAACCATTTTCAAAATGTTTTAAAAAGAAACCTCTAGATATGTAATGAATTAACACCTAACAGTTCATGAACATGCGACCCCTCAATCCTACATTTTCTGAAGTTTCTTTGTCTTAAATACCTTGCTTACTACATCACTTTAATACGGGCTTGAAAATGTAGTTTAAACATAGCAAATGTAATCTATGAGGCCTATCTCTTAACAGGTATAATCCTTATCACATACGCGTCACAAACTATGTGAGTGAGGCGTCTTCTGCTCCACCTAATGGTAATTAGTTAAGAAAAAGATATATAATCCAAACAAATAGAGAACACGTGCCTAAATAACGGGCAATGCTAGTATTCGTAGCATAACAAACATTTGATAATTGATAGATTAGCTCAGGTGCATATTTAAACGTTCTCAGATGGGTCATGATTTAATATTGAATTGAAGAAACGAGTTTTTGTCCAACTTTTGCGAACCGTGCGAGGGTGAATGGGGGTGTCCTGGGAGGGGGTAACACCTCTGGCTGGTTAAGCAGTCGTACTCCTTCGGAGGGTGGTTCGCCCACCAATGGTCCTCACTTGGCACTAAGCTCTCACCTGTGGCTATAAAGAGAAGATTCTTCAACGATGGGCTAAACATTTTGACAGCGTCTTGAATCGCCCTTCATCCATCAGTGATGAAGCCATCAGTCGTATCTCTCAGTTACCCATCAACGAAGTACTGGACGACCCTCCAACCTATGTGGAGACACAGAAAACACAGAAAGCGATACGTCTGCTCTCTATTGGCAAAGCACCTGGTTCAGACTCCATCACAGATGAAGTCTACAAGAAAGGTTGAACAGCCTTGACAGTAAGGCTCCACTAACTGTTTTTACTGATGTGGAAGCAAGAGACGATCTCCCAGGAATTAAAAATGCTTCCATAATCCGCATGTATAAGTGCAAATAGAAACGCCAGGCCTACGACAACCACCGGGATATATCCTTACTCTAAATTGCAGGAAAGATACTCGCCAGAATCCTACTGAACAGCCTCACTATGCACCTTGACCAGAGACTACTACCAGAAAGCCAGTGTGGATTACGAAGAGATCGTTGGACCATCGGCATGGTGTTTTCTGCTAGACAGCTACAAGAGAAATGTCAAGAGCAAAACACCGACCTCTTCGAGTCACTTCGCGTTCCTCTGTGCACAAAGGCTCAAGTTGTGCGGATCTAGCAGGACAGCAGCTGAAGAGCTTAAGAGGCAAGCCAGAAAAACGTGTGCCATCAGCTCTCCTGGAAATGTCCCACTCATCCCCTGCCCCGTATGCAAACGAACATTCTGTGCAAGGGTTGGCCTCATCAGCCACCTGCGCACGCAACAAAACCAGCCCCTTCAATCCTGTGATGACCTGAGATGTCCTCGTCGAAACAACATCAATATCACATCAGACGATATAGTTGGGTAAAGTTTTGTCATTTGGAGAGACCGATTTATGTCTACACTCTTCTGTGAACAAAGGCGAGTTTATTTACTTCAGTAAGTTCATATTTCAACTAAGCTTGCACATAGGGTGGAATCCATGCTACATATATACCTATCACCCATTCCCACACCCACTCTCGTTAGCATCTAAGCAATACCGGTAGCTTTACTTGTTATTGTTTTTATCTTATAGATTTTGTCTTTATATCTTGTTATGATATAGCAAAACTCCGTTGGGAAAATTGGCGATATTGAAACAAACGAGACCATTTTTTCCCAATTCCCTTTCGCGAGTCAAATCATAAAATGGCGGCCAAAAATATTTAATGAAAACAAAGCATTCCAGACGATGGGGTTGAATACGTTTTACCACGATCGCAGCCAATCAGTAAAGAGATTATCTTATGGGCTTATTCAGACTAAGCCAAATCACATAAAGTTTTATGTTCACATGTATAATATAACAAATATGAAGCTGCACACACTGTAAGCAAAATGTACCGGTTATGTGATAAAGATAACAGACGAAGATGAATTAGATGGCCTAGTTATTAGAACGTCTGTCTTGGATGCGAGAGGTCGTGGGTTCGAACCTAAGTTGAGTCATACTAAAGACTTATAAAAAGTTGTACTAAAGCTGTCTCTTTATGCGCTCAGTATGAAGAGGTTAGTGTTAAAACTGGTCGACCTGTTGTTGTCGGATAATGTAACTGGGTGGGACATTATTCTAGTCTGCGGCACGATGTCCCAGTACTATAAATTACTATAAACTGCCACACTGCATACATCTTAGCGATATGATTGCAACATTGTTAAGGCTACGTTAAAAATCCAAATCACAAACACAGACACATTAATAGCGGAGAAATTAACATAAAAAATATTAAACACACAGAAGGCGAACGTTAATATTCCCAAATACTAGAAATTATACTATTAGTAACTGACTTAGATGAGTGGCATAATCGTTACAAAAAAAATTAACAACTGGCTGAGGAAAAAACGTGTTAAATATAGATGATCAGCACACAATTGCAATTTAAATTATATATCTAACTTTAGATTCTGCATATTAGGTTGCACTTCTACACTGGCTCACGATTAAATACATCGGTAGAGTTTGATGTATTAATATAATAGACATGTTAAAGAAGGAATACGAAGCGGAATGAGTATGATTTCACACAGATATGAAAAAGCCAAACAGTTTTACTTTAGTGATGAAAGCATAACGGATGCTGAAAAATATAACAACTCACTACAGTGCACTTGAAATCTTATATTCAAATATTAACTTTCTATATGGTTGGGCAATGTGCCAACCAATTCCTGCAAAATAACTATTAGTGGGCGGATACACTTGCAGTAAAACATTTTCAGGGAAATAACATGCATTGAAAAGAATGTAACGAATTCCATGAATTCTAAATATTGATTAATTGACTTAGATGAGTGGCATAATCGTTAAAAAAAATTAACTGGCTGAGGAATAAACGTGTTAAATATAGATGATCAGCACACAATTGCAATTTAAATTATCTCTCTAACTTTAGATTCTGCATATTATGTTCCACTTAGAAATAAACTTATCTTAGAAAACAATTATTTTCAATTTAATAATAAAAATTTCTTACAAATTATGGGTACGGCAATGGGTAGTCCTATGGCTCCTTCATACGCTTCCCTTTTCATGGGTAAATCAGAAAATGATTTTCTCCTAAACAATAAGTTTAATCCATCTGTTTGGTTCAGATTTTTAGATGATATTTTTATGATCTGGAACCATTCAAATGAATAATTGAAAAAATGTATTGATGGCCTAAATCATTTTCACCTGACGATTAAATTTACTTATACTGCATCTAGTATGCAGGTTTCATTTTTAGATGTAAATGTAAAAAAAAAATAGTGATTACTCTATCTCTACAAATATTTATATCAAAGAAACTAATATCCACCAATATGTGGAATATTCTTCATGTCATTCCATGTCATGTAAAAACGGTATACCATATAGCCAGGCCAAAAGATACAGACGAATTATTTCAGTTGATTGTCAATTACAAAATTTTTTGAATAAATTACGAACTTATTTCCAAAATAGAAATTGTCCTACATATGTAATCGATTCTGCGCTGAACAAAGCCAGAAATCTTACTCAAGATGAAGCTTTAAAAATAGCAGAATGTAAAATAGAGATGTAATTCCTTTCACAATACAATATAATCCTTCATTGCCTAATATAGGTCCTATAATTAATAAATATTATAGTCTCCTAAATTTATCCAATAAAACTAGCATTAAATTACTTTACAAAACTAAAACAATTCTCGCTTTTAGAAGACCAAAGAACTTGCAAGATTTTTTTAATTAAAGCTAAACAGAGAGAAAAAAAATAATAATGAAATACACTTTTGGTCATCGAAATGTAACAGAAGCCGGTGCTCTCAATGTGCAAACATAAGAGAAAGTATTTTTTTCAGTAGTGCTAATACAAAAGAGGTATTTTCTCTGCGTGTTAACACAAACTGCATATCAACTGATGTGATTTATTTAATAACCTGTAAAAAATGTAGCATGCAATATGTTGGACAAACACTTCAACAAGTTTCTAAAAGAATGAATAGTCATCGCTTTGATATAAGAAAGTATAGACATCCTATGTTTTCCTCTAATATTTCAACACATTTTAACATCAATAATCACTCTTTTCTCGATTGTTCTTTCATGGCAATAAATATTGTGCATGGTGACATGAACAGACTCATAAAAGAAAGTTATTGGATTCATAAGTTAGACACTTTGTATCCTAATGGACTTAATGCCAGTGCATTACATAAAATTGTATAATTTAAATTGATATATTGTATATCCTTCATAGCAATATGTATGACTTGCTTGTCTCTAATTTATTTTATTAATTTATTAAATATTGATTAAGAAGTTCCCACACAATTTCATCATTATTCTAAAGACTACCCAGTCTCACTGGAAATAATAGCTCAAATCTTGACTAAATGTTATCATTTATAAAAGACATTACTAGGTTTAAATAAAGGAACAAATTATTACGCACATTTAAACGTAACGAAAAACATTTTACTCTTTCTATTAATGATGATACAGAATTAAACGTTTAAACCTATCAAAGATTATTTATTTAACGAAACTATAAACCAATAAGATATAAAATTTAAGTCGATTCTACCTTCATCAGATAAACAATGTTACGTTATAATAAAATGAAAGGTTTCGTGAATAAAATCAACACACTTGTATATGACAACTTAAGAGAAGTGAATTTCACTTACTTCCGTGTAATGAAATGAAGGTTATAGTCTCACTGAGCTTATCTGCTAGTATAACTTTCACTAGAAAACGCACAACAGTATATCCCTAAAAATAGTTCGAGAAACGTTTCGCTTTTAGGATCAGGTGATACTAAAAACCTTGCATTTTCTTAAGAATAGTTTATTCCTTAATGGCATGTTTGAACTAGTAGCCATGCATATGTTCCAGAGTGTCAGCCACAAAATGTTAGTTTAGCTCAATTTCTTCTATACAAAATAAATCAAAATATGCACAGTTATCAATAAGAAAGAACGCATTGTTCCTTACTAATTAATAACTGTAACAATTGATGCAAGTTTAATGCAGTTTAATGCAAGTTTAATGTAGCATTGCGTTATTGCCATTATCCAACAAATATATATTGAAGTTTATTCTTAAATAAATGTTTGGCAAAAAATACCTATGAAGTCATAAAGTCGTTTTAATCAGTTTCTGTGTAACTTTCATGCATACCTTTGACTATTCACAATTGGTTAGACAGCATTGTATACTATCATGAAGATTTGTAAGTATATTATTTAATTATAGGCAATGCGATAGAGTGGGCATATAATGAAATAAGCTGGAGAGCTAACTTCAGGACCTCACGTACGATTTGAATACTAGATCTTCTTATAAAAAAATATCTGTAAAATGTTTAACTGATAAAACAACTGCGGTTACATTTCTATCTTTTAGAAAATTCATAATTTTTTACAAGATATTTTAGTTGTGCCTTAAGTTAGGTTTAAAATCTTTAATCAAGTTTTTTTTCTTGTCTTGCACACTTTTAATTTTAAATACGTTAATTTAGCACTGAGATTAATTTCTCTTTGTTTCATTTATCTGCATCTAAAATATATTACACATTCATCATTAATCCATTAATCCATCCTTTTTACATATGTATCATCAATTAATTCATTATTTAAATAATCCACCCTTTGAACACATTTATCATTAATTAATCCATTAATCCATCCTTTTTACATATGTATCATCAATTAATTCATTAATTAAATAATCCACCCTTTGAACACATTTATCATTAATTAATCCATCCTTTTACACATTTATCATTAATTACTCCTTTTTTTATACCAATTTATCATCAATTCATCCATTTTTTAACATATTACATACTACACATATATCATCTGTTAATCCATTCTTTGTTCAAATTACATACTTTGAATATTTGTCCAGAATTACACTTATTGAACTTGTTTTCTTTGATCGTGACGTTTTATTAACTTATTAATATTGTATTATTTCAATAACAAAACCCAGTAGAGCATCATTGCTTTTCTCTGGTTGTTCGAAATGATCTAAATTTTTCCCCGTGCATACCGTGTAATGTATAATCTCGGATACAATTAGTGCATACCGTGTAATGTATAATCTTGGATACAGTGATCAGCACAACAAATATTACCAGTGATATTAATAATATATGTGTTATTTGTTCTTCATGAAAGAAAGCTTTCTTTTACTTCAATCAGCTGTTGATTTGATTTAATCCGTGTAAAAGAAACTACGTAAAGTAATCCTTCCACAGTATTTAATAATTTAAATTCGTTTGAAGACCATTCTCTGTGATGTTTCTTCTGCATGTCATTAATTTTACTGTTGAACTCATTTTCAAGCATAACATTGGTTATGATTATATTAGAAACAACATGAATAATTCTCTTTCTTGTATTTTGGCCATGAAAGTAAGGAACGATTGCTCATAGACTTTGTCAGTATCTCAGAGGTAATCACATAAATATAGGGCACATATTATCCAATTCATATTCAAAATCCTGATAATAACAACCTATCATATCATATGCTTTCTCTAATGTAATCGATAATCGTTAAGTCGTGAGGAGAAACTAAAGGACATATTGGAAATCAATATGCAAGTTTTTGGAAGTCACGTGGTATTCTAAAACTCTTACCGTATGGTTCTAGTACCAGCGTTCTGCACATTGGCTAAGCCTGTGCTATATTCGTGCTTTTATTCGCTTTCAACCACAATTCTAGTAATATTAAAATATTGTAAGCATCTATCTAATACAGATAATTGTATAAACACACCTCTAACATGAAGAACTACAGGGAACATTGAATATAAAGTATGATGGGCTGGATTACTGGATTTTGTATCTTATGATAGTTTTGTTGTTTGCAAGAAGTTACATCATTTCTATATGTTTGTTGATTTTAATTATTTATATAATTTCTGTATGTATGTTGTTTGTAATTAGTTATATAATTTCTGTGTTTTTTGTTTGTAATTAGCTATATAATTTCTGTATGCTTGTTGTTTGTAATTAGTTCTGTATGTTTGTTGTTTGTAATTAGTTATATAATTTCTGTATGTTTGTTTTCTGTAATTAGTTATACAATTTCTGTATGTTTGTTGTTTGTAATAAGTTCTGTATGTTTGTTTTCTGTAATTAGCTATATAATATCTGTATGCTTGTTGTTTGTAATTAGTTCTGTATGTTTGTTGTTTGTAATTAGCTATATAATTTCTGTATGCTTGTTGTTTGTAATTAGTTCTGTATGTTTGTTGTTTGTAATTAGTTATATAATTTCTGTATGTTTGTTTTCGGTAATTAGTTATACAACTTCTGTATGTTTGTTGTTTGTATTAAGTTATATAATTGCTGTATGTTTGTTGTTTGTAATTAGTTATATAATTTCTGTATGTTTGTTTTCTGTAATTAGTTATACAATTTCTGTATGTTTGTTTTTTGTAATAAGTTATATAATTTCTGTATGTTTGTTTTCTGTAATTAGTTATACAACTTCTGTATGTTTGTTGTTTGTATTAAGTTATATAATTGCTGTATGTTTGTTGTTTGTAATTAGTTATATAATTTCTGTATGTTTGTTTTCTGTAATTAGTTATACAATTTCTGTATGTTTGTTGTTTGTAATAAGTTATATAATTGCTGTATGTTTGTTGTTTGTAATAAGTTATATAATTGCTGTATGTTTGTTGTTTGTAATTAGTTATATAATTTCTGTATATTTGTTTTCTGTAATTAGTTATACAATTTCTGTATGTTTGTTGTTTGTAATAAGTTATATAATTTCTGTATGTTTGTTTTCTGTAATTAGTTATACAATTTCTGTATGTTTGTTGTTTGTAATAAGTTATATAATTTCTGTATGTTTGTTTTCTGTAATTAGTTATACAATTTCTGTATGTTTGTTGTTTGTAATAAGTTATATAATTGCTGGATGTTTGTTGTTTGTAATAAGTTATATAATTGCTGGATGTTTGCTGTGCTATTACTTATATAACAGCAACGTTCACTGAAATAAATTTGCAATCAATATCAAAGCTAGTTAACGCTGCAACAAGAATGCACAAATATTTCTAAGTTTTCTTTTGCTTTCAATACTAAAAATCACTTGCAGTTTTACAGTTACAGATTTAGATGATATAGTAATGGAACAAATTGATGAACATTGTTTCAAGATTATTCAAGAGCATATAGCCCAGACACGGCTTTGGAGTTAGGATGCTATATACATACTGTTTAGGCGGTAAAATCTATGTCCTGACTTCCAAATGTGATATAAAAATAAAATAAATTTTTTTAAGAAGATAATGAATAAAAAAGGAAACAAAATAATGAAAGTAATAGGACATACATTGTTGCTCTGAATTTTTTTTTGGAGAATGTTCGTTCTAGAGAAAATAATAATATCACTGATTCAGATGTTAGAAAAAGTTACAAGTAGTCTAAAACCTTAAATAATTTTTGTCCATCTAGCGGTTGCGTAGGAGGTTCTGGGTCAAGTCCAGCAGTGGAAGTACCATACATTTTTAAGAATTGTTTTGAAGAAAGTTTTTTTTTTAAAAAAAGATGGCAACAACAACAAAAATATCAAAAGGGCATCATTGCTTGGTATTACTGACAGAGTAATAAAGTCAAGTGGATTTTTGGGGTGATTCTTGAATATATTTACTTTATTGCTGTAAAAAAAATAGTTTGTTGTTTGTAAGTTTAATCCAACGAAAATAAATATATAAAAACACATTTAAAAAAAGAGAGCTAGCACGAGCAAGCTTTAGAGTACTACGTAAAGAGTAAATTATACAAGCTTCTACAGTCATAAACATAATTGCAAACACTTGTTTGTTTTTTTCATGAGAAAAAAGCAATTGTTTTAGTTTTTAAAAAAATGTATATGCATCAATTAAGGGAATTACGTTAGCTTCATTCTCAATTCTTTGCAGAGCTTTTACTTATGTATAATTGTTATTGGCCAATTATTAGCTACTTGTATTACTATCTTTGTAACGTCAGCATTTATATCAGTATTTTATCCAATGAGAATGTCCCGGTATCAGATGATATCAGCATTTTCATCAGTATTGTATCCAACAAGAATGACCCCTTATCAGATGATATCAGCATTTCTTTCAGTATTCTATCCAATGAGAATGTCTCGGTATCAGATGATGAATGTCCCCATATCAGATGATATCAGCATTTTTATCAGTATTGTATCCAACAAGAATGTTCCGATATCAGATGATATCAGCAATTATATCAGTTTTCTATCAAATAATAATATCCCGATATTAGATGATATCATTTATCAGTAATCTATCCAATAACGAATGTCCCCGTATCCGATGATATTTGTAAATTCTTATTATTATGACTTATTGTGCCTGATCTCCATATCACTTGAAATTAATAATCGCCCAAAACCACCAAAACATTGTTTTGTGGAACTACTGAATCCTAATGTATTTCTTTTAATTATCTAAGTCATATCCAAGCTGGCCGAAAGTTACATTTTCAATTAATTCTTTGTATATCTCAGAGGCGTAGCTAAGGGGGGGGGGGCATGGGGGTACATATGTCCCCGGGCGAAAAGGTACAGGGGGCGCCAAAATGAGGCTTACAACGTTACAACGTTACATTATAACAAGTAAACAAGGGTAATAAATCGGTTACAAGATCTATATATAATTTGGTACAGTGGTAATGATAGAGCTAAAACAAATTCTCACAACTTGTGTGTGTGTGTGTGTGTGTGTGTGTGTGTGTGTGTGTGTGTGTAATGTTAGAGATATCGTATATGCATTATTTCTTCATATCAATAGTTTCTGTCTCATGCAAAACCTATATATTCAACATCCCAGTGTTGCCAGATTAATTGTTTTTGCCAATGTTTCATGTCACACTGTCGTATATATATATCAACATTGAGTACTCATTATCAAACCTTTAATTATTAAAACTAATATTTTGCATTAAAGTTAATCTTGTATATATCGTGTGTGTTTTTTTTATTTGTTTAAATGTTTGAAGATTTTTATTTTATTTACTAGTACACCGATGTGAGTTGCAAGACAATACACTGCTGGTTATTTGTAAAGTTTGCATTGCATTTACCCAATACATTCTTTTCAGTTTATTGTTATTTACTTAATGATATTATATATTAAAACACAATTGCAACATGCTTACGTAATACATAAAACATATTTTCTTTTGGATAGTACATATGAAATAAATCATTGTACACCCCCCCCCCCACACACACACACAAGGGAAGGACACATTCGTATGCAGACCTTTTCATACTCTCCATTATCAAAGTTAGTGCTGCTTATTGAAATATATGTAGGACTATCAGTCTGTCTATTTTTGTCTGTCTGTCTGTATGTATGTATGTCTCTCTATCTATCTATCTATCTATCTATCTATCTATCTATCTATCTATCTATCTATCTATCTATCTATCTATCTATCTATCTATGTTTTTATCCGCTTGCCTGTCTAAAACATGTCTTAACAATTTAGAATAAATTGTAGTAAAGATAATTTGCGTGTGATTGCATTGACCATAACCATCTGCAAAAGCAAAACGGAAAGAAACAACATAATTTGGGCTAACAGCTTCGAAGTTGAATATATTTTAAAATTTTACTGACGGTTTGATCTCGATCGTAATCTTGTGAATTTTTGGTTTTGATACATTTTCAATATTGTTCAAACCTTAATTTATATATCGTAGACACATCACATACTACCACAACTACTACTACTATTCCTCCTCCTCCTCTTCCTCCTCCTCCTCCTCCTCCTCCTCCTCCTACTACTACTACTACTACTACTACTACTACTACTACTACTACTACTACTAATAATAATAAGAAGAAGAAGAAGAAGAAGAAGAAGAAGAAGAAGAAGAAGAAGAAGAAGAAGAAGAAGAAGAAGAAGAAGAAGAAGAAGAAGAAGAAGAATATAGATGATGGTAAACCTTTTGGTCAGCAAAGACGAGTGTCCTCGCTGTCTCACGGCAAAATATTTCATTATTAATGGCGATATCTAATGACATATGCCATTCAAATATGGCGACTCCCAACAATTGTAATCACGTAGATTTAACATATTTCATTTTACAAATTATGAACGACTTTAAAACTTAGGACTGTTTTGTCTGTCGCCATACAATTAACTGTTGCATCAAAATCTCTGTAAGCCTCGTTTTCAAATCAAGCATATTGTCTTTAATCATTGTTAAAAAAATATCTTCGCGCAGAAAACATATCTCTCTCTCTCTCTCTCTCTCTCTCTCTCTCTCTCTCTCTCTCTCTCTCTCTCTCTCTCTCTCTGTGCGCAGCATATTTCAAATGTCAATACACAGATCATACATATTTGACTTATGCTGCCCTATTAAATACGTGAAACATAATTAATACAAACCGTATTTAATGACAACAACATCTGAGCCATTCCACTAGCGCAGACAATTTTACAATCAAGTACTTGCCCAACCAAAGATAACAGAAAGAATGATCATACGTCGTTCCATTTCTTCACGCTGTATCTTTCTAACATTTATATGTTATTTATATTCTTACATCGTATGATTTGCTGTATTTCGCAAATCTTTGACCTGACCTGTACAGGTTACTGTTATAGGCAAAGCAGACAACACAAGCTATTAAAATATTAACTACACCTGTATTCAAGTTTGTTCTTCATATACAATTAAAATCTGCTCCAAAGCTATCGCATCCTATAAAACTATGTTGAGACATTGGTCTTCTGTTTGAAAGAACGGCAATCAAGTGTAAGATTCAGTTTTTAAAAATATCTTTTGATGTACTTTATCGCATTTATCTCCAATTTGATATAATTTTAAATCGTCGCCTCACACCCAATCCCCCATCAGTTAGTCATTTTTTATAAATACGTTTTTAGATTTTTGGATAGAAGAAATACTCCATCTTGACGCTGTTGAAATCTAAACTTTCTAAGGCAACTCGCCCAAATAAACCTGGTAATTTCTGACGGACTTTAACAGCAATTAAGAAAGGCCATATCAGCCAATGTTGTAAATGGTCACCAGGGTCTTTCAACCTACTCAGAAAGGTGCGGGTGGTATCCTTTGTATAACAGGCCTTGTCTGCCGACACAGTGTGGTTTTGTGAAGTCATGTTGCTCCAATTGTCTAGGCACGATATAGCCTATCAT
The DNA here is from genome assembly GCA_030141615.1 of Unio pictorum. Lineage (NCBI taxonomy): Eukaryota > Metazoa > Mollusca > Bivalvia > Unionida > Unionidae > Unio > Unio pictorum. The sequence goes on from JARLTB010000298.1 coordinate 1,557,979, forward strand.
GTGCCGATTTGCTGTTGAACACAAATAAAAAAAATTAATAAATCAATGAAATAAGTTTATCAATTATTTGCCACCTAAATGGTAAATTAAGCTATAAATCATTTCTTATGTATGATATATAATATAATAATATAGGCATATACTGAGTCCGGTATGAGTTTGTTTTGTTCGTGATGCTGTGTTGAACACGTACCCATATGGTTCGTAATATAATTTGTAAATGAGTAGGAATATTTGTATTTAATTCTTCCATTCGGTTTGGCCTATAAGAATGGTAAAGTAATGAGATTGTATCGAAAAGAAAGTTGAGGCGACTTTATATATGAAATATCGAACATTATAATCTACTTTATTTAATTACTGCCTTTAATGCTTGAACACGTCCCGATTCTGTCTCCACAACCAGCAATTGTACTCGATAACACCCGAGCACGTTCTACACGTGCAGGGTCATTTTAATCAGCCACTTTTCATCAGTCGTCAATTTAATCCTTCTGTTCACGGCTCATTTGAGAATTGGGTGCCTATTATTGTTGTTGTCTGCTAACTAGACACTTGATCGATAAAGAGATAATAAATTCAGCTCTTAAAATATGTGTTTTACGTCTTTCTGCAGCAAGTAAAACGGCCGATGACCATCTTTTATTCACTAAATCGGTGTTTTGGAGACAATTTAACAGTCAAGAGTAGAATATTTGTATCAAGTCCATGAAAGATCGTTTTGGAACCACTTCATTTAAAATTATTATACATACATACATACATACATGCATACATACATACATACATACATACATACATACATACATACATACATACATACATACATACATACATACATACATACATACATACATACATACATACATACATACATACATACATACATACATACATACATACATACATACATACATGCATACATACATTCATACATGCATACATACGTACGAATGTGTGTGTGTGTGTGTGTGTGTGTGTGTGTGTTTAATCTGTTAGTCAATTCTTATGACAAAGCAGAACTATTTTGTCTTCAGTTCCTGCTAAATGTCCGACTTTGTCAAATAAATTAGTATTAATGTTGAATGAGTAAGTAAGCGGCACATATAACATCGATAAGCCTAAGAAGTCTTGACTCTTTGATATTCGAGTAAAGAATCTTGCAACCTCTCTCCGTATAGTGTTACCTTCCACTGTCATTTGACTATCAATCCTTACTGACGTTTTGTGTTTATGTCAATTCTGAGGCTCGATGTTTTCTTGATTTCTAAAGTATTTTATTAGAGGAAAAGGTAAATGAGTTTTGCAAATGTCAATAATATTGGTAGGGAAATTTAAACAAATACTTCGACAGTGAATGAATCATTCAATGAAATCAGCAAAACACGGCATATCGGTAAAAAAAATACAGAGCAAAACAATTTGATATTTTGCGTAAATGGAGCCCATTTTCATGGTCTTGTGTCAATAATATTTCGACTACGAAGTTTGACTTTAGTTGAACTTTTCATAAAGGTGATTTTAATAATAGGAATGAAACAGAAAAAAGTTTGCGAACCTCTTTGGATTGTGCACATAGTTGTTGTTGTTGTTTGTTTGTTTGTTTGTTGTTGTTGTTGTTGTTTTTTGATCTCGTTTTCGAAACGAGAAACCAAGTGTGAAGAGTCGCGCTGCTCATGTTCGGAAAGAGATCGTATGCTTTCGCAACTGTTTTTTTTTAATACCCTGTGACGACGGTTGGGTAAATAATGCTTAAACGTCTAAGTATTTGTTTTTGCTTCAAGCAAAATCTTCAGAGGAATTGATCATAGTGTTTATCTATGCACTTAGTCACGTAACTTTATTCAGTTATTGAAAGTAACGTTAGCAAATCTACAGAATACGAGCTGTAAAATTCTGTACTACATTTTAAAATACCATTTATATTTTTAAATCCCATACATATTTTAAAACCCATGCAGGCAATAAAATGATGAAATGATTATTCTGTAGTATTATTTAGTAGATGAAAAGCTGGTGGTCATTCCATCAAAGGCTCGTATGAACCACTTGCAACATCCACTTACCCAACCACTTGCCCCAACAATTAACCCTTACCATTTACCCTAACCACTTACCCCAACCACACCGCCACCTCCTCCTCACCATCACCAAGAGAAAAGGCGATTAAAGCCACGATATGGATTAAGAGACCAGATCTATTACATAGCATTACGTACAGAATGTAAGGTAAGTATGACAAAAATGTAAATAGTATGACAAAATTATGTGTCTCGTCAAATTATGATAATAATCAAATGCGCAGAGAGAGAGAGAGAGAGAGAGAGAGAGAGAGAGAGAGAGATTGGAAGTAGACTTAATCAGTGGCGTAGCGACGGAGGGGGGGGGGGGGTTGCAGGGCGCCGGTGGCTAGGAGGCGCCAAATGGGGCCCAAATTGGCCCAAAGTATCAACATAACTGCGCAACAGGTGCAGCCGGGGTCGCAAATTTGGGTGTTTTGCACTGGGCGCCGCAAATTTGGGTGTTTTGCCCTGGGCGCCAAATATCCTCGCTACGCCACTGGACTTAATGTTGACATCTTTCTGTTTATCAGTGGAAATTCAGGTAAAGATAACAATATTTTGGTATATGTACAATATCGATATCTTAAGTTTTCTACTCCAATAAATATTCTAGTTAGGACATTTTGAAATTTTAAAAAAAATCTCTTCTGATTATATTCATCACACCGTTAAATTTGATCGGAAAGACTGCAAAGAAAATAGATTAATATCACAACTGAAGGTTCTTGATTTATTTATTTGCTGATAAATGTGTTTCAGAAGTTTTTCAAGCTTGACAAAAGTATTTTGTATTAAATTTACCGCTTTCTAATCAGATATAAAATTATAAGAGTGATAGATTAGCAAGGGATACAAGGTTGAGTTAGATATGTTTGAAAGACGACGCTCTTTTGGCAGCGGCGGTGGCTTTCATGTCGGATAGTAATTACAAACATCTTCCCTATTGTTACAAGAGGTCAAAATTGGACCCTTTGGTGAATATTGAATGCCAACTTTTATATTATTTTATACGGTAAATAGGATGAATTATGAAAAAAGAATGAAAGTATAGTTGACGGTTTTATTATTTATTACATAAGGGGTTAAGTGATGGCATTTACTTCACGCGCCACTTGGTGCCAAAAGATTCAGAAAAATTACACTTAGATGGGGTGAAAAGGATTGCATACAGTGATGCATACAGTGAGTGATACTCAACTGAGAGTTATTTACCTTGTCTATTCCGCGTATACTGACGTTAACCATAGTAGACAGATATGTTACATTTGCTGTTCAAACTGGCTCTAGCAATAGTCCAACGATCAAGAAAAGAAACAACCAAACATGTTTGATCGTTTACAAATTTCGACATATTAATCTAGGGGTTTATAAGCTTCACACATATGTATTGTTTCTTCAAGAGGCCTATCGAATAATGTAGTGTAGTTGAATCGTTGTGTTAACGTTACGTTACAAGGTGCATGCATGTCGATATCTAGTTGGCATGGGCGTAAGGCTTGGACTTACTGGTTTCTTGCATGGCCCTATGTCTGACGTGCGTCATTTTCTGGTCAATAATAACGTTGTTTAACTTCTTAAAAATTGAAGAAAGGATGTCAACTAAATATGGGAGAAAGCATGCATTTTGGTTTTATAAATGACGTCAATTTGCCACCAAATATTTCCACCGTTTGTTAAAAGGGAGCATTTACATTTAAATTGTCAAATTCTCTAACAGAAGTTAATCAAAATTACCAGAATAATTGTCAGATAAAATGATTTCACTTTATATTGAATATTGTTGAAGAAAAAGAAAAATCCCAACAATCCGATTGCGTTTTTTTTTCTCTTCAAAAAACCATTCATCAAAATTAATCAAATTTTAAAGAGAACACAGCTGTCTTTCTTTATTGATGGTACAAATAATACTTTCTCTGTGTGTAAAAATGTATTTAAATAAATTCTTATTAAATTATTCCAATATAATTTGACTATTTTACAGAAATCATCTTGCTATAAAGACCTTTCAAGATGGAAAAGACGATGTGTATCCAAATTAAATTATGGCTGCGCTTGCTAAATTAGAACAAAATAAAGAAATAAAAACAACTTTAAATGACGTAATTTCAATTACTAATACAAGTAATTACATACAGCGGATATTCTAAAAAGATGAAAAGTTTTAAATGGCTTCTTCCGAAGCACCGCTTAATAGAACCATACCATAGTTGGGAGAGGACATATTGGTATAAAGACCTTTGAGATGCAGATCCAGCATCCATTCTGACAGCCTCCACTAAAACGAGAAGGAAAAAAAACACGAAGTTGAAACGATTTTTTGTTCCCAGGCAACTAGAAAGAATTATAGCTAATGTTTCGAAAGCATTTTGGTATATATTCCTTTAAACTCTGTGCAAATGATATAGCACCGCCATGAAATATACCAACTGTTATGATAAGTAGAAATAAAGAAACATTACAATGATTTATTCCTTTAAATTTAATGTGATCAAATTTAATACAAACCGATCAACATAATATTACGGAATTTTGTGATGAAAACACTCTAATTTCCCAAATTAGCTGACCAGCTGCTTTTGCTTACGCCAACACTGAACTTACATTACTGGCTAGTGGTTAAATTATGAATCATTTGCAAAATGGCTCCAAATATGTACATATATAGGATTATCGTCTTCCAAATATTTAGATAGATGAGAAATAAATTAATTCAACGTATGTTCATAATCAGACTGCCATTACGTATCTTCTCATAGCAAAGACTAGATTAAAAGAAAAACCTTCTTAAAAATGGTCGTAAATCAAAACATCCTTTTCTCAAACATTCCTTCTTTACACAACCTCAGTCTCCATGGATACATTTGCAGTGCACATCAGTTGGATTTGTGGATATTGCTGGAAACTTAACACAGGGGTTTCCACAGATACAAATTAAATGATGATAATGAGCAATATTTCGTTGAGCTTAATTTTAAATATTTACATTAAAGTTAAATGCAATGTCTCTTTGCAATCTTGATTTTATCTCTAACGCATCGATACATGTTATCTTGATTTTATCTCAGATGTATCAATACTTGTAATCTTAATTTTATCTCTAATGCATCAATACCTGTTATCTCCAAAGCATTATTACATGTACTCTTGATTTTATTTCTAATGCATCAATACATGTAATCTTAATTTTATCTCAAATGCATAATTACATCTAATTATGGTTTTATCTCTAATGTATCATTACATGTAATCCTAATGTTATCTCTAATGCATCAATACATGTAATCTTAATTTTATCTCCAATGTATCATTACGTGTAATCTTAATTTTATCTCTAATGCATCAATACAGTACAAGTAATCTTGACTGTATCTCCAGTGCATCATTACATGTTATCTTGATTGTGTCTCCAATGCATCATTACATGTTATCTTGACTGTATCTCCAATGCATCAATACATGTCATCTTGATTGTGTCTCCAATGCATCAATACATTAACTTGAAAGACATTAACACAAACTTATCAAATCAATTTGTACATTTGTTTCAAAGACGTGGTTGCCTTTTGTGGTGTTTTATCCAACTGTCTATATGTATATTGAGCATAATGTTCTTGTGAGATGTCCATATGTATAATACGCTTGTGAGATCTCCATTATCTATATGTATAATTGCGTATAATTGTTTTATATTTTAATCCATTTTGACCTCTTCGGTTTACTGAAAACATTGTGATGGCGGGTACTTTACAAAGTATCGCGGGGTTCAAATATATATCTCATCAGGGTACAAGCTTATTTGAACGACACAAATTATCACCATCATCATCTTTTCTGTATGTTTGTCTCTGTCTCTCTCCTATATTTTTGCGATACAGTTTTCCCCATGTGAACATATTGAGTGGGATAATCCTATCCATCATGAGTGTACCTAATGGTATGACGTCTTGCATTCAACATTCCCTCTAAGCGAATGGTAGATGTGCGCGCAATGCTCGCTGCATTGTGCAAGCATTACGGAGACGTGCAAACTTTAATGTTGGATTGACATTTGAGCTGCGCAGGGATGTCTGAGTAGCTGCACGCGCGCAGCTTAGAGGGAACGTAGTTTACATTATCTGGACACTAATAATACACATTACAACTGAAAAAAATATTATTTATCTTCCAATTATTATCTTAAACACGTTATCTGAATAAAATGTGAGATAAAACTATCAATTTTACGTTTTGGTGTGGGATAAGGAAACCTAGACCATGATGTCAGAATTCGTTGTCAAGAACTCGGCAAAGCCTCGTTTCTGCCAAACACGTATAATGTATGGTTAGTATATATATATATATATATATATATATATATATATATATATATATATATATATATATATATATATATATATATATATATATATATATATATATATATATATATATATATATATATATATATATATATATATATACCTGTGTATTGAATATTATTCATATTTGTATGTTTCCCAGTATAGCCACACATAGTCATTCATGTTAAATACGTATGAATGAGTGTGCGATGTTACCTGATTATGACCCTGGTCGTGCATTTTTTTAAATAATTTTTTTTTTGTAACATAGTCAATTGCAGTAACTGTTTAACATATGGCAGATGGGTCAGTCAAAACCAGATGTGTTATCCTCATCAAAGATAGTTTATTATTACTATTATTATTATTATTATTATTATTAGTAGTAGTAGTAGTAGTAGTAGTAGTAGTAGTAGTAGTAGTAGTTGTAGTAGTAGTATTAATATTATTATTATTATTATTAGTAGTAGTAGTAGTAGTAGTAGTAGTAGTAGTATCCTATTACTCACCATTGGGTATGATGGATCAATGAATCTCATTCTATTTATAATGATCTGGCTATTAAAATACCAGTTTTACGAGTGCTAGTGATGTTATATTTACTATCTCAAACACCTTTTGCCATGTTGTTCTGCAAATACTTCACAAACTAAAGGTACTGTGACCCGAATGTTTAGATTACACATGTATTTGTTACTACTGAATTTTAAAAAAAATACTAGCTTAGTAATGTTGGATTATGCTAGTGAGAGCTTTGCATTTACGATGCGATAAAACTTGAAATAATAATTCGTCTTTTATGACATTGTTAGCCTCCTTAATGGAGGAAAAATATTTCGAACGAAGTCAGCCTCTATAAGTTCAAAGGGTAATACGTCTCACCTCTGTCGACGTGGGTTCGAGTCTCGATTCGGCCAATGTGGGTATGCGAAAAAGCTTGCCAGTAGATTCTCATGGGTCGGTGGTTCATTACAGGGGTTTTACCGGCTCCTTTCCTCCCCCTTTAAACATGGCCGCCATGTATAGCCTATTTGGTACTGAAAAATGGCGTTAAACCCTACAACAACAACAACAAATGATATTACGAAGAAAAATCAAGATGCCGTATATCACAGAACAAGTTAAAGACAACTCTTACAGAGATCTAAACAAAAAAAATATATTGGGGATACTTCAAATTGTAAAACCATATTTTGTTTTATTTGAACAAGCTACATGCTATTGTTGATACATACATCTTTGAATTTTTAAAGTTATCTATGTATAGTCATTACTTTTTTTAAATAATTTTTTTTTAAAATGTGAAACATGCATTGTACTGTTCAACCGGCGACCGAGGTTACCATGATAAAAGATTACATTAATAAGGATATTTAAACAAATTTAAAATAACTATTATTCAATATTATTTTTTTTAAAGTATGCAAAAGATACAAGCTTGTATTTTCTCGGCACATTCAAAGCTCAATGTTCAACCGAACGAGAGCAAAATACACAAATAATTACTTTTTTCAGAGAAACATGTGCAGGTGTGTAATGACTGCAATATGACACTTGATCTCATAACATTTTTATATTAACATCAAATAAACTATCTTTTTCTTTATTTATTATATGTAGACCCATTTTACTTACACTATGTAAAGGACGTCAACGCAGCTCTAACACGTAGTGGAAAAACGACTGTCAAATACAACGTGAATCAGCATCGACGCGGAGGCGGATTTTATCCCACCGCAGGTGTCGGACCACATCTAAGAGAACCGTTTTGAATGTGATCTAACACAGTGGTCTGAGATCTATTTTGTAGTTCTCAAATTAGGTATAAATCACAATAATGTGATATATGTGTCATCTTTCGTGATCATAACACGGTGAATTTATCACTAACTGATCAATGAGAACATTACAAGGGCAGATCCATTTAGGGAACGGTCACTTCACATCAAAGATGAGAGCAAAGTAGCAGGATACCAAAGTTCATTCACCATAAAAAGTCAATGAACTTTAAAATCTCGAAATTGATTTTAATGACGGGGTGTAAACATCCTTTCCACGCCGATGTTCATACTGAGTTAGCGTTTATCTTTTTCCAGTCAAACGCTATTTATGAAAAAAGCACCACATTACAAGAATCTACTTACCTATGCGCAGGTGATACGCAATTTCATTTTATACAATCCAAACTATTCCCTTCGCTACACGACATCAAAGGCGACTATACTATAATATTAGGCACTTGATCTTCATTTATCAGGTTGTTTCCTTTGTTCATCCCTACATGCAAGAAATCATAATTTCCAGCGATAAACTTAAATACGTTATCCATACGGGTCTTACGCAATAATTAAATCTCGAAATGTTTTTAAGTTTTTTTACGATTTTTACGATTTTTACGTTTTCCTTATCACCAAAATACTCCTAATGAATTTAATACTGTACAAAAGACCTGACAATATCTTTCTTTCCCTATCACTCATTCCGCTTTTGTTACTGAATTTGTTATTTGGCTTCCATGTGTGAAGTGAACACTACAGTTTGTTCTCTATGTCTTGATGTATTTGTCGTAATGACTGGTACCTATTATAAATTACCCATCTCCAGATCAATTCAAGAGCTTTTATATACCCATCTCAAGAAGATTTCAAGAACTGTTATATTTTGTTTATATTCGTTAATGACATTAAGATACATGTGGGAGTAGAATTTTAAAAGCATACTCTAGAAAGTATAATATCGTGTAGTTTGTTGGCAGACACACACACACACACACACACACACACACACACACTTAATATTTTGGTATGGAATACTATCTCAATTTTATTTTGTGCAGATCTTGATTAAAACTATTAAGATATGATTGGAGAAAACTTAAAATTGTACAGTTTATTAAAACAAAGCCTTTATCGTCCTCCATTCTTTATCATATCCCACAGTAATCTTCATGCCAATTGACACATTGGGTGTCAAAAATGGACCTTCGCATCAACCATTTCTTAATGTTGGTGTCTCAGCCTTACGTAATCGGTTTAAACAATTTTCTTCAGTTACTGTTCCATGGTTCTTGATCCAGTACATTTTGATCTACATTTCTTCCTCTTACAATAAATGTTCACTTCAATTTTCAATACACTTATTATTACCCATTCTGAATACGTGTGAAGCCCATCGCCATTTTATCTGCTTAGCATGCAAATTGACATTATTCACCCTTGTTTTCTCCAATACTTTTTCAACTATGATCTTATCCTGTCATCCCACTCTCAAAATTTAATTCCCTAACAATAGCCAAAAATATGCAAAAATGTCCTCTAACATCTTTTGTCTTTTTTTCTCAGCCATTAAATCGCGGAACACCATTCCAAGGTCACCTTACAATTAAACATTTCTGATTTCAGATAATCTAGGTATGAAAAATATCATGACAGAACAAAAAAATAAATGACCCGCACACACATGCCAACATGAATATAACACGTAATCTCTTTCGACACGCAAATTATGCCACAAGTATACAGCGTCTATGTGACATAGACTTGGCGATTATACATTATTTGTTAATCGCTTGGATGTTTCTGCCCCGTGAAACCGTTTTGATATCGACTGTTGCTTGTAAACAATGTGGACAATTTAAAGTCACTTCAATAGACAATGTGGGCAATTTAAAATCACTGCAATAAACAACGAGGGCAATTTTAAGTCACTGAAATAGACAATGTGGGCAATTTTAAGTCACTGAAATAGACAATGTGGGCAATTTAAAGTCACTGAAATAGACAATGTGGGCAATTTAAAGTCACTAAAATAGACAATGTGGGCAATTTAAAGTCACTGAAATAGACAATGTGGGCAATTTTTAGTCACTGAAACAGACGATGTGGTCATTTTTAAGTCACTGCAATATACAATGGGGGCAATTTTAAACCATTCCAAACAGAATGTTGACCATGTGCAATCGTTTCAATAAACAATATGGACAACTATTAAATCATTTTTTTAAAAAAAAAACAATGTAGACACTTTTAAACTATTTAAACAAACAAATCTGGACAATTCTGTGAGTCACTTCAATAGATAAGTTTGCACAATTTTTAAATAATGTCAATAGACAATGGGGACAATATTTATTTAAGAAAATGATTAAAGTAGTATAAAGAGACCATGCGTATTAAACGTTAATAATAATAATAATAATAATAATAATAATAATAATAATAATAATAATAATAATAATAAGTAGTGGTAGTAGTAGTGGTACTAGAAGCAGTGTTACTTTATTAGAATATTAATATTATGAAGTTTGTAAAATGCTGAAATAATTACAAAAGGTCCAATACTATGAAATCTGTATTATTATTATTATTATTATTATTATTATTATTATTATTATTATTATTAACAAACACAAGCATATATTCCTTTTCTGAAAGACGAACAGTAAATGACAAACCAGATGCAGTGTTTTCTATAATCTCTTGTCGATGCAAATGTTCAATAAAAATGTCGAAAAAGGATCAGAGTGGACATTACTGAAATAAAGTTATATAACGATTTTTTTCTATAATTCTGACTGAGCTGATAAAGTTGATCTTTTTAAAATCATGGTCTGTACAGATGTACTCGAATGACTTGTCGAAGATTATAGAGTACCTTTGGTAATGAATTCACGAATTGGAAAATGATCGCTTCCTGATTCACGCGTTATTCTTAATTTACTCTATTCCGGCATTAGTAATCGCAGCTGTTCTTTCAATTCAACGAATTTAAGTTGCTTAAAACATTTTGGGCATCGATAAATCCTCTCACGACAGATATCTTTTGAACATTGTTTTCGGGAGTATCAGGATATTGGCCATTTTTTTTGTGCGTGAGTGAAATAAGATTCAAATGCATTATTTCAATTTTTTTTTTTTAAAAAAAAACGCTTCAAAGATTTATGGTTTACGATTTCAGTGTTAAAAGTCCTCTTTACGTATTCAGCAACACACATCATCTTATGATCAACATCTTTGGATTCTCTTTTATCACCGTGTTTGAAATATTAGCGGGCTTTTGTTTTGGGTGGTTGTGATGGTGCAGCACAACCAAAAAGTCCCGAAAATATTCAGTATCTACTGCTGTGGTTTACAGACTTTGCGATTTCTTTGAGAAACATATGACGCTCACTCTCATTGCGTAAAGAGCAACAGTCTTTTCAGATGGACAACAGAAGAAAGAGACATATAAAAGGCGAAGGTCAGCTGCTGGCACTTCATGTGTTTTTTTGTCCTAGTAGCGAAAATTAGACGTCTTAATCCCCTTCAGCTGACATTCCTGCGGACAATAAACTCTGTCATCACAGGCCGAGTCAAGTATCCTATTAATTAAAGAATTCTAATTTACTGAGTAAGGTGAATTACTCGGCACTTGTGAAAGCTCTGTAAGATCCCTCTGTAGTAGGCATCGCCAATTTATTGGTAATTTTGTTAAACATCCAAATGGTCAAGTATTAACGGTAATGACTAAACGTGCACTTTTGTTCAGTCCTGGCCAGGTCTCGCGAACCCTGCAGGTCGAGATCTAATCGTTTTCGAATTTAATCGATTGAACTTAATTTGGATTAATGGCTTTTTAACGCAGGATCGGAACGACTTTCATTGGATATTAATTCGATGAATTCGACGAGTTACTGCGTGCTATTAACCCAAAGGAGGTCTGTCTTTTATTCATTCGCCAAAGCTCGGATCGAGTCAAAGGCTATCGAATTCTATTTTGACGGGCTAGGACACATCCAAGTGCCCTCGATGTTAATAATATCGGCCATTAAATCAAGACACCTCAACCGCAGAAAAATGAACCCGTTCCTTTTGCCACTGATTAATTATGTCTTTATTACCCAGTCAATTCTTCACTAAAAACAGCGCAAGCAAAGTCAATCCTCTAAATATATAGTTTGCTATAGCAACGTCTTATTTATTACTTTTGTCAGAGGCTAAGAATACTGGCATAAAAAGGAATTGTCTTAATTAATTAATCAATTAATTATCAGTGGCATAATTTTGGTATTTCAAATGGAAAGCACACTTAACAATTTACAAAATATGTGCTTCTTTCCACATTTAAAATTTTTGGTGGAATAGCAAGCCACGAGATTGGACATTAACTGACGCTAAAATTCATGAAAGAATATTTCCCTCAAGTTAATGTCGATGTGTTTGGTCATTACCATCTCTCTCTCTCTCTCTCTCTCTCTCTCTCTCTCTCTCTCTCTCTCTCTCTCTCTCTCTCTCACACACACACACATTAGTCTCAGATACACTATCAAATATGACCCAGGAAACATTGGGAATCAATTAAGACGAATAATTGTCTTCTAAATTTAGATTTAAAGAGCAATTAGTCAGACAAACTGTCGTGTGTGAGCATTGTCGCTTATGTGAGACCATAAAATAAAGTTTACCCGCAGTGCGCGGACCCCTAGCTTGCTAATGGTATTCATCAAATCCTTCTGATATCAATCACCATGTTAGCACATTGTGAACAATAATTAGTGCAGATAATTTTCGGTGTCCAAACTGTGTGAATCTAGGTCTTGATATTTTGCTCAAAACAATGTTCAGTTGATGTTTGAATGTTGACAAAATTAACTACCAATATTATGAATAAAAATTAACGCGAAATCCTGACACCGTATCGTTATCTTTAAATGGAAATTGGTTAGATTTGGCTTCGATTGTCACCTATCTGAGACGATGAAAATTAAAGTTATACATTACAAGTGTTCCCCGTGGTTGTTTATCGAATTTTTCGCAGCTGAAAGTGTCTTGTTAGCACACTTTGACAATTAGGTTGCAGAGGTATTCTGAGACTAGTGCATATCTTCTCTGAAGGCAAATTATGTCCACAGAGAGAGAGAGAGAGAGAGAGAGAGAGAGAGAGAGAGAGTTTTTAGTGTTAAGCATTAAGATCAAACTATAATCTCGATAACAAAAGACGGCTCCAACAAAGTCGTTGTAGCAATAACGATTAGTGCGTCTCTTAGTCGCTTTATGTTTGGCTTTGCCAGGTGTGTTCTTCTGATTAATTCTACAGATGGTGACCTTGACCCTTTCTTTTCGTGACTAAGAGACCTCAACATAGGCTTGTTCGAAATCCTGTGTCTATCTTATTTGTTGGATCCTTCACAGAGAAGAACTTAATATGTGTTCAAACTTGGCATAATGAACAAATACACTCATCGGCATTCAAACGTAAGCGAGCATAAAATGCAACAGTGTCTTTTAGCACCCGTGACCTCAGTAAAGCTACAAAATAGTTTTCTTTAATAGCGGAAGTAGACCTATGTTCTAATGGGTGATTATAATAAGTATGGCTACAAATCTGGAATCCATGAGTTCGAGCTTTTATGCAAGTGTTATTGAAAAGTAATGTTTCCTGATCTAAACAATGCCAGCCACAACAACAACCTTTGCTTTTCAAATTGCTCTTTGGAAGCAGGCAAACCGTACCTAAGTAGGGGATATACAACAACAACAGATAACGAATTGTTTGAAATAAAGCGATAGCAAAAGTAAATTAAAATCATGGGGTGGGGGAAATCATTTAATTAAGAAAATAAAATCGCAAATCAAATCAGAGAAGTGAGCGAGATATCATAGTTGTCTTGTTATAGTGTCTGGTTTTGATAATAAATGCTACAGAAAAGTTTGTTTGACTTTTGTTTTATATGCCTATGTGTCAAGCAAAATTAATCTCCAGTTAGAAGCTTTGTCTTTTGTGAACCGATTAATTTGTTTTGTTTTAGGGTTTAACGCCATTTTTCAGCACACGGTAGGCTTATACATGGCGTCCAGTATTATTGGTGGAGGAAGAACCCGGGAAAATCCCAGAAAGAACCACCGACCACGAGAAGCTATTGGCAAGCTTTCTCACGTAACTACATTAGCAGAATCTTAGACTCGAACCGACGCAGAGGTGAGACGGCAGTGATCCGTAACGGAAAGCGCTTTAGACCACTCGGTCACTCGGGGCCCCTTGTGAGCCGGTTAATACCACCAACACTACTACTACTGCTACTACTACTACTACTGCTGCTGCTACTACTACTACTACTACTACTACTACTACTACTACTACTACTACTATCACTACTACTACTACTACTACTACTACTAATAATAATAATAACAATAACGTTTTTTTACGAGGATAGCGCATTTGGTCATGAATGATCTATCTGCCATGTGTTCCTTCAGTTTTTGTAAAGAAACAATTCAAGCCACTTCACACACAAGTACATCCACAAATTTAAAATGAGTTTATATGTGTAAATATAGTGGTATACATTTATGAACCATATAGTACGCACAGGTAAACACATTTTCGTCAGATGTCGCATATACATGTATTGATTAAAACAGCGCAGATTATTTCTGGACAATAATACCATATTCTTTGGGAGGTTTTAAAATATAATTCCAGCTTGTCAGGTTTAAAATGAAGCAACAAATTAGAATTGTATATGCTCTGGGGTAATTAATTCCAAAAGTTGTTGAAAATGTTGGTTTTCGACAACGGAATTGGGAGTTCGTTGTTGATGGAAAATGACGTTCATTATATGATGATCATAGTTAGGTCTGAGATATAATCTTGAGAAACATACTTTATAGAGGTTTATGTCACGATATCTTAAAAAAAAGAATACATTTTTGCATAGGCTAAATGAATGTGTTGAACTAGTTAGTAATTAACTTTCAATATTGGATGAACGCCACTTATTATTTTAGGAATCAAGATTAAATATTTCATGACCATATTTTTTTAAAATTTAGTTTAAATTAAATACCATCGCAACTGGTGCGATATGAATTTTGTCATTTTCGTATTTGACTGCATATCAACACTTTGTAGCGTATTTTATCTACATGCAATCATAATAAAGTACCTTGCCTAAGGACACAACACGGCAAACATTCTGGGGTGATCGGATTCTACATTCTGGGGTGATCGGATTCTACATTCTGGGGTGATCGGATTCTACATTCTGGGGTGATCGGATTCTACATTCTGGGGTGATCGGATTCTACATTCTGGGGTGATCAGTTTCTACATTCTTGGGTGATCGGATTCTACATTCTGGGGTGATCGGATTCTACATTCTGGGGTGATCGGATTCTACATTCTGGGGTGATCGGATTCTACATTCTGGGGTGATCGGATTCTACATTCTGGGGTGATCGGATTCTACATTCTGGGGTGATTGGATTCTACATTCTGGGGTGATCGGATTCTACATTCTGGGGTGATCGGATTCTACATTCTGGGGTGATTCTACATTCTGGGGTGATCGGATTCTACATTCTGGGGTGATCGGATTCTACATTCTGGGGTGATCGGATTCTACATTCAGGGGTGATCGGATTCTACATTCTGGGGTGATCGGATTCTACATTCTGAGGTGATCGGATTCTACATTCTGGGGTAATCGGATTCTACATTCTGGGGTGATCGGATTCTACATTCTGGGGTGATCGGATTCTACATTCTGGGGTGATCGGATTCTACATTCTAGGGTGATCGGATTCTACATTCTGTGGTGATCGGATTCTACATTCTGGGGTGATCGGATTCTACATTCTGGGGTGATCAGTTTCTACATTCTGGGGTGATCGGATTCTACATTCTGGGGTGATCGGATTGTACATTCTGGGGTGATCGGATTCTACATTCTGGGGTGATCGGATTCTACATTCTTGGGTGATAGGATTCTACATTCTGGGGTGATCGGATTCTACATTCTGGGGTGATCGGATTCTACATTCTTGGGTGATCGGATTCTACATTCTGGGGTGATCGGATTCTACATTCTGGGGTGATCGGATTCTACATTCTGGGGTGATCGGATTCTACATTCTGGGGTGATCAGTTTCTACATTCTTGGGTGATCGGATTCTACATTCTATGGTGATCGGATTCTACATTCTGGGGTGATCTGATTGATCTAGCACCCTTCAGCAAACGAGTCCAATACTTTATCCACTAAGCTACAGCGATTACATGTCGACTATTTATAGTGGTCGCTTGCAAACGTTTTTTTAGACCTATTAATTCAGGAATACTTTTGTCAGAAGAGTTGTTTACCATTCCTAGCATTTTCCATAAGCCCTAAATCTGTTTCCTCTTAGTATTTCCCATAGAACTAAATCAGTTTCCTCCTAGTATTTCCCATAGAACTATATCTGTTTCCTGCTAGTATTTCCCGAAAGCCCTAAGTCTGTTTCCTCCAAATATTTCCCATAAGCCCTAAATCTGCTTCCTCTGAGTATTTCCCATAGAACTAAATCTGTTTCCTGCTAGTATTTCCCGATAGCCCTAAGTCTGTTTCCTCCAAGTATTTCCCATAAGCCCTAAATCTGTTTCATCCTAGTATTTCCCACAGAACCAAATGTTTCCTGCTAGTATTTCCCATAGCAGTATATCAATTTCCTCCTAGTATTTCCCATAGCACTAAATCTGTTTCCTCATAATATTTCCCATAAATTGAGTCTGTTTCCTGCTAGTATTTCCCATAAGCCCTAAGTCTGTTTCCTGCTAGTATTTCCCATAAGCCCTAAGTCTGTTTCCTCCTAGTATTTCCCATAAGCAATCAATCCGTTTCCTCATAATATTTCCCATAAATTGAGTCTGTTTCCTCCTAGTATTTCCCATAAGCCCTGAGTCTATTTCCTCTTATATAATATACGAATTTCTGTATCAATAGTACGTTTTCAAGATATCTCTACATCGAACATGCGTAATAATGTTGATACGAGTAAAGTTTATTTGTAAGTGTACAGAACTGGACAACCGCCTTTTTATTTATATTTATTAATGTCTGTATTTGAGGTTGATTGATTGTACATACAGGTTATGAGCACTATCAAAAAAGATGTGATACAAAGCACTCAGTACAAGTGACTGTACTGATAATGTGTTTCCTTTATATATCAAAAAGAATTATTTATTAACAAAATAACAACATTTGATGTTTGTGTTAATACTTTATCTCTCTACTGACATTGAATAGTGCGTCTAAAAGTAACGTGACTAATATTGGACTGTTCTTAGATGATGTCATCCATGACAGCAAGGTATCTAAATCTAATAGATGCGCATCTAATCTAATATAAGGTTTCAGATCAGACTATAACAATTTAGCCGTTATCTTAAGTTGCATATATTTAGTTTTTATGTTATTTGTTTTCGTTTACATTCTTGTATTCCCCGTCGAATGCTGGTGTTTACATTATTGTAATCCCAGTAGAATGCTGGTGTTTACGTGTTTGCCTTTCCGTTTTTCAGGAAGAAAATTACAAAACTTACTCAAATTAAGAAAGCGATTGTATTTTTTTTTTAAATAACGAATACTGGTATCTCTATGTTTAGCGATACAATCCTAGATATACAGTGACCAGTTAGTTTGGGTGTCCAAAAGTAAAAGTATCAAAAATAAAGATAAAGCTGAGAAGGAGAAACAAAGGTGCAATATATGATTAAAACTAAAAACTTTAAAAACCCTAAGACCATCTCAGCTGGAAATGACGATGGCATTCATCTCATTACACAACAACTTGACATGGAGGGGCAAACGAACGATTATCGTGATAAAAACATCAGCAAACTTAAATTGAAAATGTGGAGTTAGAATTTAAGGTCAATCAATTTGCTATGAATCTCCAAATTGCCTGTGTTATTTGTTTCCAATGAACATACTTTGCTCCAATGTTTTGCTAAAGGAAACATAATTTATAAAAATAAAAAAGTCCCGCATGAAGAGTAGAAAAAAAGCAAAGCAGAAAAAGCCATCGTCAACAGTTTGGACCGGATTCTGTATGGTTTTTGAACGCAATAAAATCACCACTAAGACGTTCACCCAGTACGAATACTGAAAATGTAATTGAGTACTAGCATTTGTATGACTGTTAATACAAAAATATAGATATTATTCTGTTTCCTGAATTAAGAAAGACAAAAAAAATCTGATCAAAAAGGCGAAGAAATAATCACGTGATTACATCTGATTCATACATTACAAGCAGATTTAGATTTGTTCATCAAGGCTTCCCTTTCCTTCATTTTATTAGTTTCGCTCTATTATCACATGGTGGGCGTGCATGTGATATAAGCGTGTAAAAAAAGATTCTCATATTACAGGACCGTGCCGAGAATAAGGTGTACTGTGAATTGATGAACTTCAAACAGCGAGAAGCAGTTCAAATATACAGATGTATATTTGCAAGCTTTGATCCCACTCCTCGCTTCATTATCCCGACACTGTATTTTTCACACTTTATAAGGGTATAGTATACTGACGATAAATATAACAGACTTTATGGCCACCTGCATAGATAGGGCCAGCCATTTTGATCCCAATCAGTCGTTATCGAAAATTGGAAGGTAGAGATTACCAGTTACATATTTGTATCTAATTTAACATCATATTTTCATTTCTGTTATTATTATTACCAACAAATAATGCGCTTGGATAAATGTATGTGTTTTAAACCTGGCGTTGTTTACTTCGTGAGGTTATATATATATATATATATATATATATATATATATATATATATATATATATATATATATATATATATATATATATATATATATATGTATGTATATATATATATATATATATATATATATATATATATATATATATATATATATATATATATATATATATATATATATATATATATATATATATATATATATATATATATATATATATATATATCTGCAAACCATCACCACCATCCCAACCATTCTGACTTTTGGCATGGATATGCCTTTGATCTTCCTCTAAAATCGTGATGGAATGAGAGGACGCTGAATGAAGTGCATCCCTCACCAATATATTGTGGCTCTGCTATTGCAGACGTATGTAGAACTCGCGCCAAGAACTGCCAGAGCGCCGTTTTGAGTCATAAATCAGCTGGTTGTATCCAAACTAATTGATGCCTTGTCCTTAATTCAATCAGCAAAGTATTTCAATGCTAGTTTTGACAAAAGCTTTGATAACAACAAATCTGTATTAATTTGTTTTCATGATGGATGAATTTATCATCTACTTCTGGAATATAGACATAAGCAAGGTTGATGGTCTGATGTTAGAGGGTACTTGATTAGTCACAATAAACCATGTGATTTGAAGGGAAATGGCGAAAGTCAAGCAATGTATCACTGCTATTTAGACATTGTCATTGAGATCTGGACGATTATAAATCATACAGATATTACAATCACGGCGATGGACTCCCACGACAAAGCATAATACGGAATCTCTTCTGACCATTGTGTTGTAAATATGTCGAATTGAAACCCTCAGCTGCCAAAATCCAATTTTCATATTCTAAGGAGATGTTGCAATTAATTTGTCATGTTTGGGCCCGACAATGAGCAAACGGTTAATTATGTACCTGTATAGTTAGATCAGTAAACACAAAATCACCGTCCTCAATGCAGACAAGGCCTGTAAATCTGACCCTAAGGTTAATATCTGTCAATACGAAGATCGAACAATGATTCTGAATAAAGAATAATGATTCTGTTTGTCTGTCTGTCTATCTATATATATCTTTGTCTGTATGTCTGTCTGTCTGCCTGCCTGCCTGCCTATCTATCTATCTATCTATCTATCTATCTATCTATCTATCTATCTATCTATCTATCTATCTATCTATCTATCTATCTATCTAAAGACATAAAGACAGAAAAGAGACAGAAAGTGCGATATAATTAATGGAATGACTTAATATAAATGTAAAGACAGATGCATTTACCAAATGTTACTGTAGGTTTTGAGTACTAAATAGCTTGCACACACAGATGTATAAATTTTGTGTGTTTTAATATGTACAAATAGGGGCTATAGAATTCACAACTCTATACTACATTCCCCCTAACCCCGAATACGTCTTGGGATTTGAAGTGGCAAATATGGGGCTGAATGGAAATTTGTCTATATATATATATATATATATATATATATATATCAGAAAGATAAAACATTAAAATACTATTCCAAATATATTTTATTGACCTGTTTTCTTCCCTGCTTTATTTTGCATGACATTTCTAATGCTTTCTTTTATTCACAACAATTAGATATGAGTGCAGATGCCAAATAGTTCTTGACATATTTCCCTGTGCATAGTGAATGATATCATCAGAATTCAACCCCCACCCAACCCAACCCTTGTGTTTTTGTTTCACTAAATGCTCAAATATTGGTCCTTACAAACTTTGCAATCCAATTTGTATTTTCGCTGGTTCCTTAAACATACATATTCTATTCCTTAGTATTATGCAATAAGAGTGTCAGCTATTTTGCTTTAAGATTTCTAACGATTCGCAACTTTCCATCCAACACTTCGAAAGTGGCATTGATACTGACAAGAGAAAATAGTTATCTTTTAAAAGGTTCAATATGATGATATATTTCTAAACAATAAATTTCCTCTAAATAAGACTATCAGTAACACACGTTTGTCAATAACTTATACATTTTCGACACGTCTCGAAATAACATCGGAAGTGCATGTAGGAGTTTATATAAATTTGTTCTGTTCTTCTTGTGAATATCTCTTTCCGCCATTGTTCCATATGAAATACAGTTATTGAGACTATAGTTCACAAAAGCGGCGAATTAAATTCATTGTTTCTCTCTCGAATTGACGGGAAAGACCGAGGATTATACAATTGGTAAAATAGAAATACATTTAGCGTTAAATATCTATTTTTAAAACATCGCAGTTGCCTGGGCGGCAGATTTTAGCGTCTGGCTTTGTTGAATGTTTTACTTATTTTGCAAATAAATAACGGCTCTACTTAAATTTGACCATTATTTGAAAACCAATACAACACCAGTTATTATGTATTTTTTTCAGAGAGTGACGCATGTAAGGTGAACAATGGAGATAATGTTTGGCATATCTCTATGCTACTTTGATGTCACGTGGCTGACATTTCTCAGGATACTAGTCTTGTGGAAATTGTACATGATCTAAGCACATGGTATATCAAAATGGATGACCTCATATGCTTGACAAATTAACCAGAATTAATTAAATGGACAACAACTTTAGCAGTTATGAAAATAGGGAAAACGAATTCTGCTGAAGTAGACAATAGCAGCTTCTGAAAATGCATTAATGAATTAAAAAATATCTGAAAAGTAAAACAGGTTATTGGATCGTTTTTCTACAATTTACCTATGAAGTCCAGAAAACCAAATGACCATGCGGAGCTAGCATTTTTGTTGTTGTTTTAATATACGAGTACATCTTACAGAAGCCCAAGCTGTATACTCTAGAACCTAAATTACACCAAGCAATCATGCATCAAAATAAAGGGAATTAAACATTCTTCTCTTCTTGGGAAATTATTTTTCTTTAGAATTCTAACCCTATGCAAAATTCGAAACAGTAGAACGCCACCTTAAAGAACCATTGAAGATGTGTTGTCAACATATTGAAAAACGTGTCATATTCTGCAGTCAATTTCAAATATTTTGATATAGTATACATGGCATTTACTTCCATGACAACCACATAATTAATTTACTATAACCCTCTGAACTTGAAGTAGCTTGAATGTAACTTCATGACATCAAAACTGGGAAATGCTCTAATTTTGACATGAAAAAAGACATTCAAGAGTAAATGCGTATGAAGTATTTGTTTTATTTGTCAATTCAAACATTAAATAATGTATTCTGATCATTTCCCAAGTTGCAAACTATACTTTGGTCATGTTTACATGTAAATCAATAGAGAAAAGTGAGGAAAATTTCATAAAGTTTGAGGCAATAGTGGAAAAAATGTCCAGCCTTGGATTAAGAAAAAACGTTTTATATTTGGTACTAGTAACCTAATTTAAATCTGTACTAATGCTTGTATGCCAAAGAATTGAAATGCAAAGTCAAATGGAATTAACTCTTGGTGAGACTGTTCCATGGATATGGAATGTGATTGGTGATTACATACATATATTATTACAATGAAAATGAAATACGTTGACTGCATTATATGGTCAAATAAATAAAAACCTCCAAACATGCAGACTTTTATACATGGGGGGGGGGTGCTTCTTAACATTTGTAAGCCCTAGCCTGACTATGATGTCACATCCTGTCTAAGATCCATAACAACCAAGAACAACTGATAACCATGCTGTCACTAAAACTACATCAACCAACATTAGCCACTTTCTAAGAAAACATATAGCTGCAGGAAGTCCTAGGAAAAAAGCTAGGCGTCCAAAAGAGTTCATTCAACACTGTCAACCATGGGACTATGGATTACGAGTATCCAAGAGTGACCAACCGATTCAGGTTGCAATCTGGCTCTGTATCTCCACAAATAAAGCGTCCAAGATTTGATGTATACCAAGAATCACTATCTTCGTGTGACCAAATCACGTGCCATCCAAGCTTTGCCCTGATAAGGAGAAAACAAAATGAAGCAAACCTCATTGCTGGTTCACATGAGGCAGCCGGTGTTGACAACATCAATTTAAATGTAATTATCAACGTACCAAAACTATATATGATATTGGAAACATTGCGCATAATGCATGACAGAGTTGGAAATTGCAAGCGATATAATCCACAGATATATAGATGCAAAACTCAAGGACTGTGTGCCTTTGTAACAGTTAAATGTTCAAACTGCAATCTGTAGGAAGCAGAACCCACTGTCTTTCCAGAAAAGTGTCAAGGAGAGAGAAAGAGAGGCCAAGTCACAGGAAATTTAAATGAGATGTTGGCACTTTTGCTACAAGGCCAAAGTTGGAGTGACTGACGTCCATTTAGCATTACATTCATCAAAATATATGCCATATGGTAAACATTTAAATATTTCTTGTTATTATACTCAAAAGCTTGTATATGTACTAAGAAATTTTGTCTCATATGTCAAGCTAAGTAAAATTTCACGCCTTGTGAACACAAATAAGTGCGAGAGCTTGCACAATATGATTTTTAACTATGCACCTAAGATATCAATATGGAGCAGAAATTTTGATGCATTATGTCATTCAGCCCTTCATAGTTCTGTGTATGGTACAGGAAAGTCTACACTCCTACTGGCCAAGTCTCATGGAATTGTTCTAACCAATCTGATCCAGTATTTCAACACACAGTAGAACGAGATCAAAGAACAGTAAAAGATAGGGAGAGGAAATCGAGTCTTCAGTACAAGTATGGACGTTACATCAAATTTGAAGAAACAAATGTAAAAGAAGACTTGTACAACATTCAATGTATACCAAGTCAATAAATACTTTTGTACCCAATGAACATTCATACACTTTAAATCCTTTAAATTAATGCATGTAACAATTATTAAATGTACCTGACTATCACAGTATACACCTCCCCTAGCCCCTATTGCCTTGGCATTCACCATTGGTTTTATATGATTTACTAGCTATATTTACTATGTTTGGTTCAAGTGATAGATGATCAGGATTTTTTGTATGGCATATATGTGATATCTCACTCTGAGATGGTGGTGCGTTTACAATAGTTTCGACACAGAACTTTAGTCGGTGAGCCAAAATAGTCTTTCTTTTACCACGAAAGGTCGCATAAATTATTCCACAACCATGTCGGTCATGTGAGCCTGCACAAATGTGACACTTGATGGCCGAAACCATATGATCCTATATAAAAAAAATTTTTATCTGAAAATATATTTTAAAAAATTAAACACCATGACAATGAATTTTGTTCTGTTAATAGTTTTATTTGACAATTAAAAAAAGATTTTAAAAAATCCAAATTCTTATCAGTTAAAAACATATCATCTTTCTTGAGAAAGGTGAAATTAATGCAATATTTCTAAAAACAATTACACACAGAGGATTCTAAAAATTGCGTATTAGTCTATGCCGTATTGCATACAATGACAAGGGACATAACTCGTCTCAAGCCTACTTGCAGCCTCTTTATTAAGCAGGTTTTGGAAAGAAAAGACATGGAAGTTCTAAACTGCAGTGAATATAAACTAAATGAGCCAATATTAATACAAGCAGCATTAAATATAACTTCATGGGTATACACCCTAACGCTCAACAGTTATTATGTAATTTCAGAGAGTGACGTATGTAAGGTGTAGTTGTTTGCATTTGTAATATGCACCATGGAGATAATGTTATATCTCTATGCTACTTTGATGTAATGTGGCTGACATTTCTTTGAATACTGTACTTGTGGAAATTGCATATGATCTAAACACATGGTATACCAAAATGGCTGTTCCCATGTGCTTGACAAATTTACCAGAAATAATCAAATGTACATTAACTTTAGCAGTTATTAAACTAGGGAAAACGAATTTTGCTGAAGTAGGCAATAGTAGCTTCTGCAAGTGCAATGAACGAGTTACAAAATATCTGAAAAGTAAAAACGTTATTGGATCGTTTCTCTCCAATTTACCTCTGAAGTCCAGGAAGTGAAAATGACCAATCGGAGCTAGCATTTTTTTTTTTTGTTTTTAAATATACGAGCACATTTTATGTTAGTCCCAGGTGAATACTCTATAATCTAAATTACACCAATCAATCATGCATCAAAATGCAGGGAATTAAAAGTTCTTTTAACAACACCTAAGATATACAATGCCTGTATTATATAGCCAGTATACAGCAGCGAACTTATGCCTAGACAAACTAGGCAGCTGCCTAGGACTCCAACCCCTAAGGGGCCCCTACCATAGCCTGAAATAGAACAGACTGAGGACACAAGTTTTTGTTTGGTGCTAAATTACCTAAAAGGAGGCCCCGACTCCGTTAACTGCTAAGGGCCCTGGCAACGTTCTCTCTAAGCTGCGCGCAGCTGCTCAGGCATCCCCGCGCAGCTGAATTGTCAGTTTTTGCTCAATCCAACGTTAAATTTTGCTCGTCTCCGTAATGCTTGCGCAGTGCAGCGAGTACTGCGCGCACATCTACCATTCGCTTAGAGGGAACGTTGGGCCCTGGGTATCTATAACCAGTGAAGAAATCCTGGTTGAAAACATTCATTACAAATCTAACCCTATGCAAAATACGAAACTGTAGAGCGCCCTCAAAGGCATCAAGGTGGGGTGGGGGATAGGGTGAGAAAACTCTGATACTCTGACAGTGCATACGGGAGGCAAAATAAAAAAGATCATCACTAATTTAACAACAGAATATACTGTTATCGAAAGGGTTACTGCTTGGATCTTTCAAGACTGGATATGACCAATCGCAATATGTCATTGATATTCAAATTTGTGTCTCATCTTATCTCGTCCTGCGGTGCGAGAGGATACGATACACACGACAGGGATTTCCAAACATTCTCGCAGCTGATCTTATTATTCAAATATCAAACTGACTTCCTTTGAAGTATTCCTGACAAAAGCAACTAATCCCACGTATCTGGACCTTTTCATCACATTCAAAAGAAAACAGGAAAATTTAATAACAAGTTTGTGTGAGTGGAATGATAGTTAAGTCATTTATGGTATGTAGTGGCTTTAGGACAATGCCAACTAACAGATAACACCGTATACTGCAAAGAGATACAACAAAGACCAGGATAAACTCTTAAGTGTATTTAAGATGAAATCGTTTAATATATGGTCCGTATAGCCCAGGTGTGCTTTACTTTCTTTACTACTTCCCCCACCCACCGCTTTCCATTTATATAAATCAGGACATATATACACAAATGGCGGTTTTTCATATCTGCATAAAGATTAATGGATATTTTATATACATTATTAAAGTCGTTGGCGTTCATCTATGAACCGAACAATACAGTCATACATACATACATACATACATACATACATACGTACGTACGTACGTACGTACGTACGTACGTACGTACGTACGTACGTACGTACATACATACATACATACATACATACATACATACATACATACATACATACATACATACATACATACATACATACATACATACATACATACATACATACATACATACATACATACATACATACATATATCCATTACGTTATTTATCTATATATGTTTGTCTGTCTGTATGTCTGCTTCTTGTGAAATGTAACAGTTGCAATGTTTGGAAATTGCTTTGAAAAACTTTTTAATTGGCTGAAATGTTGTTTCCTGCATTTGATTATGCATAAAACCAGTTATTGTCTACTTTCTTTTTTCTTACTCCATTTGACCAGAATCAAGATTTTTGTTTTCAGAGATAACAAGCAATTCGTGTATCAAAGGGAACTGATGTACATTCGTATTCAACAACATATGTTTTACTAGTGTTTTGCAAAGATTCCCTACTTTTATGCGAAAAAGCCTCTCATGTTTGAAGAGAAAAAAAATGTCCCCGAAAGAGTTTAGCAGCGTATCATTTTTGGTCTGATGCGAATAGAGAGAAATAGATACAACGTTTTTTGACTGGTTGGAGATTAAACGTTAATACTATGTGGTGTAAGTTGATTGTAGTAAAGTACGCTACAGCAGTCTAATTGATCCTGAACGATCAGGACGCGAAACAATTCGCACACATTTTGTCGCAAATTCCGCCGGTAACCATTGAGTCGTATTTCTAATGTTATTAATTTTAATAGATTTTATTAGACATATTTGTTGTCCTTTACGGATTTTTATACAGAATTACCCACAACATCTAGAGACCGTTGAATATTTTCGTTTATTGACTTTATTTGTGAAAGAGTGAATCCTAATATTAATTTAACCTAACCCAAAAGGTCCCTTGGGAATTGCGTAATGGACTTTAAGTGTCGTTGTGTCTTTTGCTGTCTATTTCTGGATTCTGTAGTTTAGTTTTGGGTTTTCCATTGTACATACCTCCAAATTAAATAATTCGTAATCTACTTAATATATTTTCAGTTATGCATTTACTTCACACTAAGGAATAGTTGATCATAACATATTTTTATGTAAATAAACACCAAAAAATACACATAACGCCATGTGCAATAAATACAGCAGAAGATGACAAAGTTTGCGATCATCATCATTGTCCTTTTCTTCAATACAGTCGTCTGGTCCTCATATTAAATAAAACTCAAACTTCTACAAGGTTGAAAAATAATTATCATTCAAACATAATTTCATTGCTGACAAATTTGTAAAAGACGGAGATAAAATACAAGTTGAAAGAGTTGCAGGCCTCTAAAACAGCATAAACATATAGCTTGTAAATATCTGAGAAAATGCATTTACCAGTCTGAATGCCTGGGTAGTTTTGAAAGGTTCCATGAGACAAACAAATCACCCAAAGAAAAGTTATAATTAAGTCATGCACATTTAAACAAATAAAATTTTTCGAAAATATGATACAAATAAAACACCAGATTCAGCTCTTAATTAGAGTGTCCCTAGATTAGCACATGATGCGACAAAGATATCTGATGCAGAACATAAAATGGCTGGTCTTCTTGATGACTGGGAATATAGTATACGGTGGAATTAATATAAAAGTATGAATATTACTTGTACATAGACAAAACATGATGGGAAGTATGAAGGGTCAAGGTCATTCAGTATGCACTAACATACTAAAGTCTTTTGTTAAGCCATGACCCAATAAGTGGTGGTCAACACTTTGAATTTGCAACTCATTAACGAATTAAATAGATATGAGAAACTGGCTGCGTTTTTGTGATGGATTTTAATATTTTATTATATTAGTATGACTATGTCGAAAAGTACCCTATATCTCCAATAAAACTCGACATTATTTGAAAATGATTTATTTTGTGCACTTGTTCAAAGACATTCTGAACTGCATCATTGTGTTAAATATGGACATTCAAGACTATTGGAATTCGTTCGAAATATTTTCTATATGTTTGGACTTATGATAGGAGATTTAGGATTTAATTCATAATAATGTAGTGTAGACGTCTCTTAAATTTTCACTTTGTTTTGCAGAAAAACAAATAGCCTGCTGACTTTACTCAAATTGTTAGTTACTCTTTTTTCTGTTCCATATATAAGACCCATAGTTGTAAAATAATTGAAGGAAATCGCTTTCATATCCATGTATTGTTGGAAAGAATTGTAAAAATTATAACTGTATATATGCATGATTTGCTTTAAAATGTCGATGTCACACAGTAAAGTCCGCAACTAGTATTTCATAATTAAAGTGTACTTTTGACAGTAATAACTCCTGGAAAGTTGTCTTCAGCAAGGCTTCTCGTGACTTAGAAATATATGATATTCATAAAGAAATGCGATTATTAAATTAGTTCATCATTAAACACCTTTTCACATTTATTGAATTCTACTTAAAATGTATCCATTCTTAAACTCAGTTAAGAACGCCATTGACCTATGTAAGGCTTACATCAGTGTAAAATGTCTATGTTTGTATCTATTTCAGTTTATAATGAATGAATTACAGTTGTAAGTGTTTATTCCAAGTTACTGAAATTATTTCTAATTTGTTTTTATTTTTTCGTACAATTCGTCATTACAACCCTGTAGTAAGCCAAAATCACTAATTAACTTTATATGTACAACCTCTTTTAAATTGTTGCATCTCTCAGTATTTCACTTGTAAACCTCTTGAAAAGTAACAATTTTTATTGTTCTAATTTTTGCTCAAATCAGTAAAATGGATAATCGTAAGTTGTTTTCTTAGCTTTCGTCATTCTTTCATATAAATATATCTTGTCCTTGTGGCGACATACTTCTTTAATTATACCTGTCCATTTAATATTTCCTGCAACTCTGACAAAATAGTAGTGTTGACTCTTATCTTGTTGTTCAGACCAGTCATTTTTGTGTTAATAATTATTCATAAGCTATTTTCGTTTTGTTTGATTTCTTTGTTTTAAGTCATTTATGATTGCTCGAGATAATAATATAGAGGTATGTTTTTTTAAAGAGATTATTTATCTTCGTTATACTGATAAACTTATATTCCAATATTCGTCATCGTTCAAACTGAATTTGAGGTATTTCATCCAATCTTTCTCTTCTGGTTTGCAACACAAGAGTAACATTAGACAATATAAGTCTTCAATATCTATATCTCCTCTCATCAATCTGTTTTGTTTTCTTTGTTTGGTGGGCGAGATTGTGAGATTTTGTTAGCTCTATCATTACCACTGTACCAAATTACTGTAAATTTATATATATACACATTACACACACACACACACACGCACATTTTCACATGACCTAAGACACAACAAATACCCTACACTTAAATCGAATTACAGACAAGTTCGTTCGCTTCTAGAATATTCTAAATTCGTAAATAACGTTAGGCTTTGACCTCAGAGCAAAGTAAACATCTAAATGATAAATGTTTTGTAGGGAATAACTTTACTCTCAATCAGAGACAAAGGTAAAGCACACAAAATAAATTAAATTAGCACAGGACAACGATAAAATGTTCTACGTGTTAATGTTTTAATCTGAAACCAGTTTTTAATGTTTTAATCGATGCAGAACATGCCTCTCTAAATAAATCGATCATATTGGAACTATTTGTTTTCACATTCATATGTAATTCTTTGCAGATTTAACTTTTTAATGTTTCATTGTTTCACAGTGAAATACCATCTCATTAGTTCTGATTTTATATTTTAATATATATGTAATGTTGCGTTTCATTTTTTTTCTCCCATTTGTTATATCATGATTTTATTCTGCAGCTGTAACATTTTAGAACTCATTGTACTTCTCATATTAATCAAGCATAATGTAACGTTGATCATTTAATTTTTTCGGGTAGTTTTGCTTCAATTGATCTATTCAGTTCATCTATGCTGTGGTGTTCCACAGGGATCTGTGCTTGGACCCGTTCCATTCCTTCTATACACTCGGTCGCTCTCAAGTGTCATAGAGCATTATCCAGTGTCTCGCCAATTGTACGCTGATGACACCCAAATATTCAAATCTAGCCATCCAACTGAGGTTGAAACCCCCATCAAAAGATGTAGAGAGTTGCATTTTCTGATGTGAAATCATGGATGACAAACTGCAGATAAATGATGATACAAATGAAGCCATTCTGATCAAAATACAAAGACTTTCTCTTTCACATCCTTTACCTCAAACAATAAATATTAGCAACACCAACATTAAATTCACAACGTCAGTACGAAACCTAGGTGTTACTCTGGACAGTACTCTCACATGGCATGAACATATGCAAGGCTGCATATCTTGAGCTGAGACACATCAGCTCCATTCACAAATATCTTTGAGCTGATGCCACTAAAACACTTGTGTGCTAGTTAGTACTTTCAAAACTGGAATACTGTAACTCAATTATGTCTGTTTCTTCTCAATACCTACTCCTGAAACTTGAAAAGGTTCAAAACACAGCTGCTCATATCATCCTTAAAGTACCACGATCAGAGCACATCTCTCCACTGCTCTGTACCCTACACTGGCTATCCATTCGATCCAGAATCAAACCCAAAATTTGTTCCTTGTGCTACGTTTCACTGACGGACTCCAGTCCAGCATACCTATCTGGCCTCATCCATGTGTACACACCAGCAAGATACTTACTGTCCTCTTTTGACAATCGCATACACATTATTCCCACTATGAAAACGAAGTCATATGGGCAACATTCTTTTGCATACCCGGGCCCAGAAACGTGGAATGAATAGCACATTGAAATTAGACAAAAAGACACATTGATCTCTTTCAAGAATTCTCTTAAAACTCACCCTTTTCAACTGCAATAACAAATTTAAAGACCGAATAATGTTTCCTACCTTAAATATTTTCAACATTTTGTATGTTTTCTAATTTCATGGTGTTTTTTTTTTTTTTTTTTTTTTTTTTTTGTATTCGTATTATTAGAGTTGCTATAAAGCGCTTAGACCTTCTAAAGATTAGGCGCTATGCAAAGTCCTCCTTATTATTATATTATTATTAGACTCTTGTTCACTGAATGTGAACTGTCAGGCATTTATATACTGGCATATGGAAATTAGCGTGGAATAGAAATTGAGAGAGAGAGAGAGAGAGAGAGAGAGAGAGAGAGAGAGAGAGAGAGAGAGAGACAGACAGACAGACAGACAGACAGACAGACAGACAGACAGAGAGATGGAGGGAGAAAAGAGAGAGAGGGACGAAGGCGACCATTTGAAATTTTTTATATTTAAAAATTAAAAATAGAGTCTTAGAACATTATATAAAGTTTAAGTAACAACAGTATGTGTGCCTCGTAACCGAAAAATTTAATTTAATATGTAGACCTAGTGTCGATTGACGATTGCAATATTGATATTATGAACACTGTAGAGAGATCCCAATGAAAGTTTAACGATACCGTTACGACGAACCACATTACTGGTGGTTACTTGGTACAAGTTCAATTTTAAAGTTTTTGTCCAGCGGCATATATTTTTCTCTCTGACTCCAGATTTTTGCTTTTTTTTATTCTCATACGGACGAGAGGGGATAGGGAAATATACACATTCATCCATCCGTACATATAGATGAACACATTTTACAGACGAATTCTATAATAATAATAATAATAATAATAATAATAATAATAATAATAATAAGAAGAAGAAGAAGAAGAAGAAGAAGAAGAAGAAGAAGAAGAAAACTAATAAACTAAAAGCCAGTTAGAGCTAAATATACACCAAAGACCTGACTCTGATCTTCATTAATCATAAGGCTAAAATGATAAGAATTTGTAAATAATAGTATATATATGCAACGATTCTCTCTCTCTCTCTCTCTCTCTCTCTCTCTCTCTCTCTCTCTCTCTCTCTCTCTCTCTTTGAATATATATATATATATATATATATATATATATATATATATATATATATATATATATATATGTTAAACCTAATTAGTCAATTAAATATTTGTTATCGCAAACATTATTCAATGTCAGTGACTTTATTTCAACTAGCACACATTGAAATTCCGGAATCGAAGAAAATATAGTAGTCCAAAACCATTCCTAGGCATAGTTATGTAACAACACAGGCATAATGCATAGTAATTATTTGCAATAAAAGTATTAAGCATTTTGTCACACTCCGTTGTGATGTATGTTGCTGAACTTTTTATGTCTTCAAACTGCCCTTCTCTGTCAAACAGTATTTAAAAGGTATGTGAAAATGTTTGTGTACGTCAAATTGTAATATTATACTGAAATTTTACTCTGTTAATGAACTGCAAAATAGTATTACTATTATGGTTTTTTTTCATTAGGCAGATTTTGCGTTTTCACAAATTACACAACATTCCATTTTCGTTCGTGATATTTGCAATTATACATATATCCACTTTTCGGAGTGTCACGTAAAACATTTTATAATAAAAGAAAAATTGTAGTTTCAGTTGCTTCTCGATTGCCTAATTTTAATCTTTAGAAGATGTAGCTTTTTACAAAATTTCCTCGACACGGCCTAGTACCGTGTGATTGTACCCACATGCGCAACATTAGGTCCGCTTTTCCGCTCTCATGGCGTCTGAGTGAATTAATCTTTGATATATTACCTTCGAAGATTGATTCCTCATTATGCGCACAACGGACTATTAGCAAAAGATATTTTCTATCGTCTCTAATACAGATACAATATCAATGAAATTGTGTACGGTTGTTAAAATGACAAATAATTCCGAAATGTAGTAGAGATTTCCGATATTAATTTCCTTAATTTTGGTTCAGTGTGTATACAGCGCGCAGATCGTCAGTCATAATGAATGGAACAAGCGCCAAAGGCCTTTCTTTACTGCTCACGAAAAATCATACATTTAATTCTTAGTGATCCTGGAATTAATAAATTGCGCTTTTATGTCAGCTACTAAAATGAAGGCGATTTATATGGGAAAACCAATCCCGTATTTAGATGAAGTCAGTTGGTGAAGCAGTTTATGGAATCACCGCAAACGAAGGGTAAACATTTTAATGGAATAGATAAAGTACAGTGAATGTTCGCTTTCAAGTATTTGAAGCAAATCCTTCTATCTCGCACGGTGACATAATCAAATTGATTTTAACAGAGTTCGTCCAATACGAAAAACAAGGAGAATAATAGACCATTTCAGGATGTCGGAACAAATGATTAATTGGTCGACAGAAATGAATAATGACTATTAATCTCTATCATACTGTAACGGTTGTGTTCACTGTCGCATATATATTTATAATTCAACATATGTTAAGGTAAAATGTTAAAATAAAGACCGTTGCCAAAATATGTTGTACTTAAAATAATTTTAACATAAGAAGGGGTCATAATTTCATGTGTATGTACTAATTATGTCTGCTACAGTTGGGGATGGGGATTAGATGACACGTTGACTAGGGTGGTGATGAGGTGGGTGGGTGGTATAATTCACTGAACACATGATGAAAAGTATGTCCATACAAACTGAGTTGGATATCACTTATATAGTCTACTTAACCTTATATTTCAAAAAACAATTTAAGGTATTTTGTTGGGAACTATTAATTAATTATATTCTGAACTTGGTGCTTTGCTTAATTTTTAGACTAGTAAACCTAGAAATAAATTTTCTTTACTTATACTTTTGTATAGGCTAGTAATAACCAAATTTTCATTATCAACTAAAATTGTTATGCAAAACAGATGTGAAGAAAGTATTGGTTAGGTTGTAATATGATAATTTGTAAATTCATTTTGTCTTGAAACCAATTATTTTATGAAAACATTTAATATGAATAACTAAGTTTATTTTATACACCAATAAAATACTTGTATTGTGTGTGTGTGTGTATATATATATATATATATATATATATATATATATATATATATATATATATATATATATATATATATATATATATATGCTGCAGAAGATCAGGATCTTTGTTGTCTGCAGCCTGTCTCGGCTTATAAGAGAGTACATACGGCATACATCAGTTATTTTATTTTAATTTTACAACAACAACAAAAAAAAACATTTTTAACAGAAGCGAACACTACAGAACAAGGATAGGGTTTTTAACACGTAAAGACTACGGCGTGTGCTTAAAGATTAGAATGGTTCATGAAACTGCTCGTCTAATTGGTAATTCGAACTACTTGCAAAGTTCTACCGATTTAAAATATGGGCCATCTTGCGAGAACACAGTGTCAGAAACCGTCACTATTAATCTCAGAGCACTTCTAAAAATTAGTATGTCCTGCAAGCTGTGTGTATGCAAGTTGTTCTGTATGTATGTTGGAAACATCTTCGCATGATGGACTACATTGAAATTATTATCGTTTATCAAATGAGGTAAACGTCTAAAAATAATCACTTTTCTTTCACATCCTGTCGTTACCTGGATATTTTGGAAACATCTGGTTGGCCTCGTCATCCTTTTGTCATCCGAGTAATGATTCCCTAATCTATCTCCCATCTGCCCACCATGTTTTTGAGTCTGGTGTCATCACTAATCCCCAAATCGAACTTCTTGCCACAGCATTGCGCCAGAATGATGGATGTTACAGAAAGTAAGTCACATATGTCCACCTCAGCAACCAAGAGGTAACAGGACAGACAGTGTAGGTACGTCATATCTTGAATCCATTCGTAAATACTACACGTTTATGTAGAGAGAGAGAGAGAGAGAGAGAGAGAGAGAGAGAGAGAGAGAGAGAGAGAGAGAGAGAGAGAGAGAGAGAGAGAGAGAGAATGAAACCACTAGTGTGTCGTAGTGTGTTGCGATCTCTGAGTCCTTGTCGAAATTGCTGATTAGGACTTAAACAACCCACATGATCCCAAAACCGAATTTAAGTGTGAACTGGGATCTCATTTAACAATCAGTGGCTAAAAAATAACACAAGACTATTCGGTTTCTCTACTACTACTACTACTACTACTACTACTACTACTACTTCTACTAGTAATAATAACAATAATAATAATAATAATAATAATAATAATAATAATAAACGACTTTCTTTAAAGAGGATAACACATTTAGTCATAACTGACCCATCTGTCACGTGGTCCGCAATTTTTGTAGTTGGTTAACATAAACAATCATACTCAGGAATACTCGCATACTCATTCATACATATTTAAAATGAACGAAATGTGTGCCTACTGGGAAACAGCTACATATATGAACATTAGTCTATAATTAGGTACATTTCAGCATAACCTGTAAATTTAGTCTTTCATGAAAGACTAAATTGTAGGCGACATGTAGCCACCATATTTATTAAAAACGTCTCGTCTGTGTCACTTCGGAAGGAATGTTCCTTGGGATGTTTCAAAAGAGCCCCGCTATGGACCAGCTATGTATGCTACAGTATGTACTCACTTATA
The DNA here is from genome assembly GCA_030141615.1 of Unio pictorum. Lineage (NCBI taxonomy): Eukaryota > Metazoa > Mollusca > Bivalvia > Unionida > Unionidae > Unio > Unio pictorum. The sequence continues at coordinate 1,593,683 of JARLTB010000298.1, forward strand.
AGACAGATTCAATTGCAAACTGCATAGATTCGGATCTGTCGGCGAGTCTGTGTAGTTTGTTAGGACATATCAGTAGAACAAACATCATAGACCTGATCTGCTTTGCATTTATACGGCAATAGATCAAAGTCTATGCTGCTTACAGTTCCACCAGACTTATAAGCGAGTATAATCACCAGACTTATAAGCGAGTATAATCACCAGACTTATAAGCGAGTATAATCACCAGACTTATAAGCGAGTATAATCACCAGACTTATAAGCGAGTATAATCAGTGCTTCTTTTTTAAAAATGAGATGTGTCGTGTAAATTTATTTGTCGTCACTTAGATATCCTATTCAAAATAGAAGTAATGTATATCAAGCTGTAATGTGAATTTGATAAATATCCATATTGTAATATGAATTTAATAAGTATCCATATTGTAATGTGAATTTGATAAATATACAAATTGTAATGTGAATTTGATAAATATCCAAATTATAATGTGAATTTGACAAGTATCCATATTGAAATGCGAATTTAATATGTATCCGTATTGCAATGTCAATTTAATAAGTATCCGTATTGCAATGTGAATTTGACAAATATCCAAATTGTAATGTGAATTTGACAAGTATCCATATTGTAATGTGAATTCAGTAAATATCCATATTGTAATGTGAATTTGACAAGCATCCATATTGTAATGTGAATTTAATAAATATCCATACTGTAATGTGAATTTGACAAGTATCCATATTGTAATGTGAATTTGATAAATATACAAATTGTAATGTGAATTTGATAAATATCCAAATTATAATGTGAATTTGACAAGTATCCATATTGAAATGCGAATTTAATATGTATCCGTATTGCAATGTCAATTTAATAAGTATCCGTATTGCAATGTGAATTTGACAAGTATCCATATTGTAATGTGAATTCAATAAATATCCATATTGTAATGTGAATTTGACAAGTATCCATATTGTAATGTGAATTTAATAAATATCCATATTGTAATGTGAATTTGATAAATATCCATATTGTAATGTGAATTTGATAAGCATCCATATTGTAATGTGAATTTAATAAGTATCCAAATTGTAATGTGAATTTGATAAGTATCCATATTGTAATGTGAATTTGATAAGTATCCATATTGTAATGTGAATTTGACAAGTATCCATATTGTAATGTGAATTTGATAAATATCCATATTGTAACGTGAATTTGATAAATATCCATATTGTAATGTGAATTTGACAAGTATCCATATTGTAATGTGAATTTAATAAGTATCGGTATTGTAATGTGAATTTGATAAGTATCCATATTGTAATGTGAATTTGACAAATATCCATATTCTAATGTGAATTTGATAAATATCCATATTGTAATGTGAATTTGACAAGTATCCATATTGTAATGTGAATTTGACAAGTATCCATATTGTAATGTGAATTTGACAAGTATCCATATTGTAATGTGAATTTGATAAATATCCATATTGTAATGTGAATTTAATAAATATCCATATTGTAATGTGAATTTGATAAGTATCCATACTGTAATGTGAATTTGATAAATATCCTTATTGTAATGTGAATTTTACAAGTATCCATATTGTAATGTGAATTTAATAAGTATCCATCTTGTAATGTGAATTTAATAAGTATCCATATTGTAATGTGAATTTGACAAGTATCCATATTGTAATGTGAATTTGACAAGTATCCATATTGTAATGTGAATTTAATAAGTATCCGTATTGCAATGTGAATTTGACAAATATCCATATTGTAATGTGAATTTGACAAGTATCCATATTGTAATGTGAATTTAATAAGTATCCGTATTGCAATGTGAATTTGACAAATATCCATATTGTAATGTGAATTTGACAAGTATCCATATTGTAATGTGAATTTAATATGTATCCGTATTGTAATGTGAATTTGATAAATATCCTTATTGTAATGTGAATTCGATAAGTATCCATATTGTAATGTGAATTTCATAAATATCCATATTGTAATGTGAATTAGATAAGTTTCCATATTGTAATGTGAATTTAATAAGTATCCAAATTGTAATGTGAATTTGATAAGTATCCATATTATAATGTGAATTTGATAAATGTCCATATTGTAATGTGAATTTAATATGCATGAATATTGTTATCTAAATTTATATGTATCAATTTTGTAATGTGAATTCAACATGTATCAATGTTGTAATATGAATTTAATATGTATTAATATTGTAATGTGAATTGTATATGTATCAATATTCAGATGTGAATTCAATATTTATGGACGTTGTAATGTGAGTTTAACATGTATCAATGTTGTAATGTTAATTTAATATGTATCAATATTCAAATGTTAAATCAATATGTATCAATGTTGTCGTGTGTATTTAATATGTATCAACGTTGTAATCTGAATTCAGTATGTGTCAATGTTGTAATATGAATGTAATATGTATCAATGTTGTAATGTTAATTTAATATGTATCAATATACAAATGTGAATTCAATATGTATCAATGTTGTCGTGTGAATTTAATATGTAGCAACGTTGTAATCTGAATTCAATACTTATCAATGTTGACGTGTGAAATTAATATGTATCAATATTCAAATGTGAGTTCAATAGGTATCAATGTTGTCATGTGAATCTGTATTCAATATGTATCAATGTTGTAATTTAAGTTAATAGTTTCAAGGATTTTTAAACAATATTTGCCGGAAAATTTATCAGTCTAATGAATAAAATTTGTCACAAAAAAACAAAAGAATAACACACATGCAATCATAAGAGCGTCGCGAAAATGATGTTATCGTTCTTAATCAGCGTGTAATTCTCTCTCTCTCTCTCTCTCTCTCTCTCTCTCTCTCTCTCTCTCTCTCTTAAATAAGGAATGACAGAGTATTTGTCAAGTAGATCATCAACATAGGTCCAACAATACTTTATATTTCGTGCTTTTGGCCTCACCATATTAAATATTATATGCGGAACATTTAAATTATTTGCGAACATGAAAAGATAAATACACGAATGTACAGATATTTTTTAAAAGCCCAATACAAGACAACAACCAAACAAGCTATTGCCATAAACCTGTGGAATTATTCAGTTTCATAGTTTGTTTCTGGCGAAAACCAAATACAAATTTATATAGATATGAAGATTTTCGTAAATGTATATGCATAAAAAAATTCATTATTCTTGCAGGAAAGTATAAATGATGAAATTTCTTATTTTAAGATGTCTACGTTCAAGATTAAAAATTTATAAGATGTTACTGAGTCTGTAATGTTTCTTCTTTATCATTGTGGAACCATTTTTAAAAAATAAAAAGTATAAATTTTTCTGGATTGGAAATACTATTTCTCATTTGGATATGGTATGCAGGTCAGCAAGACTCAGATGGCAACAACGACAACACAGACAACATTATCCTATACTTATTTGTCCGGAGACTTACGTATTCGCTATCAATAAACAATTACGCCCAGATAAATAATCCACCGTCTGATATTTCATTCAGAGAGGGTCCATTCATAAAATAGCTCTATATAAAACAAACCGACTCCGTTGTTCTCGTAATGTAATGTGATTCATAAAATAAATTAACAGAGATCAGAAAGTTGAGACACTATTGAATGACATACCTACGTGATTGCGTACAACGGAGCTTCCATTCATTTACAGATATGTTGGCAATGACACTCTTTGTGGAACACTGTCTACGGAAGAGATAGCTGACAGAATGACGTTCCAAATTCTGTATCACACTAGACTGGTTGCAATGGACTGCATGATGTGTCATAATGTGGAGTCGTATATGTTAGATGTTGAAGTTCATGAAAGACTAAATGTAAACCATTTTTTAATACGTCTCAACAACGCTGTAACACTTTTCTCAGATAAGAGCAGGCGTCTTTAGAATGTTTCAACTCTCTTTGAAAACAAAGAAATGCTGTCTTTTATGAACATAAATAAGTAATAACAAAAGCAAAATGAAGTATGTTGGAAAATGTAAGTTGTGTTGCAAGATGTGCCGTTTAACGCTAACGAAAGTTGGAAGGGATGACTTGTTACGTTATAAATGTGTTTGGCAGAAAATAAATTGCAGAAATAGTTTTAGCTTTTGTGGCTATTCTTTTAGTCTTCAAACTGGAGAAAAACAAATCTGGATTGACTTCATTTAAATGGTTTTCGTCTTGGGAGTCATGTATACTTCACATGCTGCAACAATTTACCTACAGGCATGTATAGAACGCTTTACGGCATAACCCATAATATTAACCATACAAAAGTCTATAAATGAAACATCAGAGAATTGAAAATCACAAAGCAGCCCAGTCTTTATATCCACGTTTAGAGCGACACATTTTCTGCGTCATCTGGCGTTATGGCGGATGAACTAATAATAGAGAGGAGATGCCGAGGAAATTGTGGCAATTACTTGAAATTTATGAGAAAATCTTCAGATATGTGCTCGGACGTATTCTAAAGGCATTGTCATTCAAATACTGCAGCTACGAGATGTGGGGCGACTAAGAAAATACGACAATAACATTGAAACAAAATGGGCAATACATGGCAAGCAACTATATCAATAGTATAGTGCCAGTGTCTGAGTCAATCAGTTCTTATTTTATTGTTGAAATAAATCCATAGACCTTTAAATTTAATAGATGTAGCGGAAACGATTATCCTCCAGCCGTCATCAAAATTCATCCTCAGCTCATAAGATCAAATCATCTACCTAACACGGGGCTTTAAAGACCACGAAAAGCTCGAATAATTGTTCAGTAAATGGCCGAAAGAGACATAATATTTTAGGAAAGTCAATTCCTATCACGCTTGGCTCTTGAAAACAACATAGTTTTATAGCTCTGAATGGTTTCCAGGTGCCGAAATCCGCTCACGTCTTTCTTCTCTGCTTCGTCAAGCGATGTCATGACAAAGAGGAGACAAATGGCGAGGAAATTACCTCCGTTCAACAGTAAGACCCACAACGAGTCTTTTGGTGTCGGTTTTACCGTATAGAAAAGGTGTATATCAAAACGTCTGATAAATCCGTTGTAATTGTAATCACCAGCACCAAATCAAAATGGGAGAAAGAGAAATGTAATAAGAAACGTTACCAAAAAGGCTAAGTAACAACAATAAATATTTTGATCCAACGATAATTTCCAGTATTCATATCATCAATATCAATATTCAACTTGGATCATCAAAGCCTTAATTCGCCGTTGCGTGAAACTTGCTTAAGGTAGAAAGACATGGAATGTTTTATTACACACACACACACACACACACACACACACACACACACACACAGAGCGAGAAAAAATATCCCGAATAATGAAGAGGTCCAAACTTTAAATAAGAGAACAGAATAAAAAGAAGGTTTATGTCTAGATATGGATCTATTATCATTGGAAAAAAGGAATGAGTTGTGATGCAAAATGGTAGCGTAGTACACGTCGTGAGTTAGCTATCCCCATTTTAATGTACGCCTTATACAGTGGTGCATTTTGTTTCGCTTCTTGCTTTTAGCTTCAGATATAATTGCCACATCGAGTAAAGATATGATTATATTTAAATTACATAGAAAGGTGTTGGAGAAACTAATACTACTACAACTAAACTATTACTACTCTTACCGCCATCACTCAAACCGATAATAATAATAATAATAATAATAATAATAATAATAATAATAATAATAATAATAATAATAATAATAAAAGCAACAACAAATGTAGGTCATTAGAGGAGAGCGTGTCTGTTGAAACTGACAGGAAGGATTCTGACGCAATGTATGTTAAACACGGCAGTTTTCGACTAGATGTTTTAAAAGTTGTTTAATACAAATTCGCCATGTGTTCGCATATACATTATCCAATAGTTTGCTTCATGGTCAAGTCATTATCTGTCCATGTGTAGTCTAGCCCAATTTCCAGGGATAAAACAGTGTCCAACAATATAGTTGAAATGGTTGGAGAGTTTTGTGTTGGTCTTGCTTCTGATATTTCTTTTGGGACTATTCAATACTAATGTTGACGTTGTAGGAACTTCATGAGACAGAGCAAAATGAAATGTTGGTTTCCTTTTTCACCCACTTATTATTCGAAATAAGTGTCATAAGAAATTAGAACATGCTTAGCTTTGCATCGTTTAACTTTAAATATCCCAACAATAGGATACGTCTTCTGTGTGCAGATCGTCGTCGTTAACATCGTTTCAATAAAGATCAACGGGTAAGAAAATTAATTATGAACTTCACAGAAGCCCGTAAACACGAAACGCTAATGTCAGTAGCCCAAGCAGTTTCTTCCTGAGCTTTCCATCATTCCCTGACATGTTGTTTATTGGAGATGGCATAAGAGCCGAGTGATCTTCGAATCTGGGGAACAGAACCGCGCCTACTTATTTAAATTGACCACTAATGTGTTTCTGGCGCAATCATATTCCAATTAAAAAATCGTCTATTTAAGACGGTGCCAACGCGTATTTATTGTTTTAACAACGGAACAGACATTTCTGGATGTATGAAATATCGGAGGTGATACTCAGATACGTCCAAATTGTTGGCTTCATTTATATAGTACATGATCTTACGAGAGAAGTCTTTACATGAAGTACACAATAACACAGTGTTAACAAATAAGGTCGTAACTCATTTTTCCGCGACTTCCTTGACCTGTTTTGTGGGGGTGGGGGTGGGGGATTGGACAAAAAAGTGATATGCAGACACACAAAACCTGTTAGAGTCAATTAATCGTTCTGAATTATAACAATAAAATGAACTTGGCAGGGTTTACTTTATTTACACGTTTGATGTAATTTTCTTTCTAAAATTTTCACTTATGATGGAAATTGTTGCGTCGTCTGTTGTTTCCACATACAAAAGGATAATGCGATAAATAAAAACAAAGTAATAAACAAATGTTTAAAGCCGCATATCTTTCATATACTATTATGAAACAGACATATTATATATAAAATCAAATCAGCGAATTCTAATTGAAAATCACAACATTGTTGTTTTTATTATTTTAATCCGTTAACGAAAATTTCACCAGATGTGTATTAATTTGTGCATCAAACAATTTGTCAAATAGCAGCATAACTTCTGCTGGGTTTTTGTCGTCTTCTTGAGATTTAGCCTAAGGGATAGTATTATATTAATTAAGGGCACCAATAATAGTACTACTACTACTGCTACTACTACTACTACTACTACTACTACTACTACTACTACTAATAATAATAATAATAATAATAATAACAATGAAGATGATGTTGAGGAGGACGACGGCGATGGTGATGATGATAATGATGAAGGAAAGAATTAAAGAAAGAATGATAAAGAACACCATCTCCATCCTATATAAAAATATTAAAAACTGTGGAAGGAAATGACAACAACAGCACCAGCAACAACAGCTTTATCCAGTCGAAGTCAAACTCCCAATCCTAAAATCTATACCATAATTTAGGTTGGTGTGTATCTCTTTAAAAAGATATTTATTTCTTTTTTTAATGTAATTCTTGTGTAAAATAGTATTTGCCGTATGTTTTAGGGTATTTTGTCGGCATGGAATATTGGCTTCAAATTCGATAATTTAGCATTGAAACTGTATTGATTATTTATTTATTTATTATTTCCTTTTGCTATTAGAATATATGATAGACTAGCATATACTTTTAAATGATGGTCCATATTTTGTATTTGTTGTAATATCAACGTGTACATGTATATGTTATAGGCATTGAGATATCAAGGTAAGTTGGATTCGTAATACATATATAACCAAATATATATCTAAGTTGTCAAGCTGAAATAAAATGGTAAACAGGATGTGCTGTTTTGTAAATGTTCAATCTTGAATAGAAAATGATTACATGCAAGCTGGCTAATTCATTCTTTTCCTTGTACCCTTGAATTATCTCTGAAAATAAAAAAAAAATTTTATCGGAGCGGAGCGTTAGTTGCTTTTTTTCGAGTTATGGCTAAATGGATTGAGGTGTATTCGGTATCTGACTTAATAATAATAATAATAATAATAATAATAATAATAATAATAATAATAATAATAATAATAATAATAATAATAATAATATTTTAAAAAAGAAAACCTATTTATACTAATATTCCATTCGGCACTCAACGAAATATTCAATAAACATGCTCCTGAAGATATGAAACAATATCTTGGCATTGTGCTGCACTGCAATCCCTTGTTTATACATGTATTTGAATGTGTATAATTTTAAACATACGCACTCATGTACACACACACACACACACACACACACACACACACACACATACACACATTCTACTCTAGGCACATGATTTGATGATTGAGATTAATACAGCTGGAAACAAAGACAACATCAACATCACTTTTACTATTACATGTGTTTCAAATGGCGATAACATTGTTTAAATTTTTTTTTAAAAAAAGTACGAGATTTAGTCAGGCACATGACACGTTTAGGAAAATAAGTGCAGTCACTTATTGATGAAACCCTTATAGAAGTGGGTTTGTCTTTTACTTTAAATTTTAAAAAAATAGAGTACCTATAACTTATTGAACTTTAATGTCAGAGAACAGGTCATGCATAAACACTGTCTTTCTGACGGACTGACAATACAGCAAGAAATAACAAACTGCAACATAACAACTCTTTACCTTTGCAGGAGAGAGATTGATTCCATTATCCCAGTTCACAAGTATACTGTTTATAGTTTGCAATATACATCGTAAACTTAGCAATGTTTCAGCAAACGTAAATGAAAAGTATAAAATTAAAACTAATTAGAATATAGTCAGTAATACTTTTGTTGGATATTGTTGATATCTGACAGAGCTACAATTAAATTATTTTTTATGCAAACGGTGCTTTGAAGTATATTAGTGCGGTGACTCGCTGTGTTTGATAATTTGAGTACATGTTAAGATGTAAATTCAATTGTTTTATTATACTTGTGACTTTTATGACCTACAGCGTTTTGATTTCTTTCGCTAATGTGAAAGATAGTTAAAGGTAAAATCTTACACAATTATATTTTTTTATAATAAAAGGAGAGAAAAGACGACTGATAGATATTATGAACCGAAGAATAGACTGCAAATTCTTGGCAATATGTGTGTTCTTCCGTACCTTTCATGGGTATCGTCAACGTTTTGCAAAGAAATGAACGCTCGATAACTTGGAGAATGCGGTCTTAATTATTTACGTATCTCTAATTTTAGGTAAGAGAGATTTTGTAACAACAATAGCGCTTCGTTAGATTATGATAGGCAAACATGTTTGGTAAAACATTATGAGTCATTATGTACTATATATTTAGATATCTTTCGTGTAATTTCTGCCCAGTTCACTGACAATAAGAACTGATTTCGCAAAAACAGTCTTAGAGATCTTTGTTTTAAGCATTTGGAAGTTAACAAGAAAATTTATACTGCTAGAATTACAGAGGTGATACCGACTTTTGAAAGATATATGATCGAATTCAGAATCCTCATCCCAATACTATTTATCGAAATGTTGGCGGGTGCGCGTTTGTGTAAAATGATAATTGTTAGATGAATTTCGATAATTCTTTATGGAAATAGTAAATTAGAATTTGGATGGCAGGGAATTGTTGCTTCAGTTTCAATAGTTTTGTATTCGATTTTGTGGCTTATCTTCTCTGCTCTTTCTTGTATTAAAACATCAATCAATGGTTATGATATATTCGCATTCTATTTTAAATTATAGTCCATATTGTGCAGTTGTTATGTCTACATCTATGTGTTACAGGTTGTGAGTTCTCTTGGAAAATTGTATCATTCCCATGATTCATAATATGATTACACAGATGTTAGTGTTTTAAAGCAAAAGTAAAATCATAAACATGTGGTATTATTTTGCATTTTGAAAGTATACAAAAATGATGCTTATCTATTTTTGTCAAATATTTATCGTTTAAAGAAATAGAAAATAATTGCGTACAAGATAACTCATCCCTTCTTTTCTTCCCGCCCTTGAATCGTCTCTGTAAGAAAGGATAATTTATCGGAGCGGTGTCAGCCGGTTATGAAAAGGGTCATGCAGGATTTAGGAAACATTCTCCGGTTACCGACTCCGTCATTATCAGAAATGGTGAGTGTAGCTGTAGACGTTGGTGTGTTGATACCGTTGTATACGCGTTTTGACGAAGATATATAGCGAAACAAGTCTGTAATGAAGCCTTAATCCCGCCCTATATCCGCTCCCGTGTCAACTGCGGCAGAAAGCCACGCCACATCTATCAACAGTGATTAGATCGTAATGGATTACTCCGCCCCGTGATTACAGCTGGCGACAACACAACATTAGACTTTCTTCCAAAGATTTTATTTCTGATTGCGTGGTGACTGTCAACAGTCTCATTGGTAATGTCTTGGATTCTTCACTAAATTTTCCATTTTGCTGGATGAAAGAATGATATGTTCATATACACAGACGCATGGGAGGAAAAAATAAATAAGTTAACAACATGCATGTCAATCACGGGATTTGTTATGGCTTCTTCATAGTCAAAACATATTTAAATATAAGGAAAATCGACTCATAAATATACAGTGGGCCTCAGAACATATCTGAATCGTATACACACACACACACACACACACACACACACACACACACACACACACACACATATATATATATATATATATATATATATATATATATATATATATATATATATATATATATATATATATATATATATATATATATATATATATATATATATATATATAATACTCATCAATCACTCGATTGTAATGTTTAACTTCATTGCCTCGCTTAGGCTTAGTCCCTGAATACCGATGTATCTTGCCTGCAACCCTCACAGTGGGTGGGTGTGTTATTCTAACTCTTACGAGCGATATGTATGGCCGATACAGAAATCAGAAACAAAATCGTCGTAGTGAGGGTAACTGAATTATGATGCGAGACACACAAAAAGAGAATTGTTGAGAATAACGTGCAAAAGCCCCCAAATTAGCCTCGTTTTGATGAACTTAGGTCTAATCAATTGGGATATGATTGGAGTGCAGCTGAATACGTCAGAAAGTTTACGAAGATAAATTGCCACTTTACAATTTCATTTATCAATGCTTTACCGATTGCTTTGGGAAACATCATAGCTGATTAGGAGAGGCATCAGCTTAAAGACTTTAGTATATGTTCACAATACAAATTAAACGACGAGCCATTAAGATTTCCTCGCGGGACTGTCTTAATAAAGAACAAATACACTACAATACACAATTGATTTCCCTTGGTGTGGAACAACTCCGTTTCTGAATGAGAGAAGACTAGAGATTGATGCACTGCCATAAAACGGCAGTTAAATGCATGATAGAAATTCTCCATTTTTCTCAGATTCGAACGCCTCAGAAATCATTGTAAATCATTTTCATGCGAACATATAAGGACTTAAATTCCCCCAAAGAGTAATAGCACAACGATCCCAAAGAATTCCCTATTCATCGAACAATTGCTCTCAGTGAAAATTTTACAGGACGACGAGCCCTGAGAATATGTACCAAAATGAAATATATAAAATATAACGGATGTAACAATTTTGATAATATCATTGTGAAAAGATCATTTGTACTTTGCACACAAAAAATATTTTTTTACCACAACAAATGCGTAACTGTCATGGTCGTGAGTTGAATTTACTGAAACGAACAAACACTTGTTGATATTCTTTGATGAAAGTTTTCGGGAGAACTTTAACTATCTCAATGTTGGTACACATGTTATTATAATCGACACAAATATTATTATTATGAATAATTGCCATAACTTTCCCAATAAGCATGCAGATTTCGTCATCAATATTTACACAAGGAGAGGTCACTTATCCTGAGCAGCAATTACACCAAAGTTTCCGGTGGATTCTTTTCCACCTGTCGGGATACCGTTCCAAATATCGTCGACAGTCTCACAAACACGAGACAATGTATACGTACACAAAATCTGACGAGATAGTGCGAGATAACATTCAACTATCGGTGACAAATAATCAGCCCGAAGGCCCGTGTCCGTCTGCAATACAATGTGGTGAAGTAGTCACTCGCCCCGACTCATAATAAAATACCCTCTGGTATTTCCTAGGTAAATAAATTAGTAAGCGTGAAACCTAATTAACTTTCTTTCTCATTTATATCAAGGATTATATTATAGAAATGCCACAGTAGGGGCGAAAATATGGAATGTTTGCAACTATGCTTCAATATTCCTTAGTTTGCTATTGACGTAAAGCTGCAAACCCTCACGGAGAAAAAAAACTAAGCAGTTGTATTATGTGGAAGAGGGTGTCATTTAAATAAATATACAAATGGTATGCGGTAAGACGATTTCTCCGCCCACAACACATGTTTAATAGAACAAAGTCATGACTGTAAATAGGATTAATTCACTCTGCTTATCAGTGACTATTTAATTATTACACAACATAGACGAATGTAAATATGTTAAATAATTAATTCATTAATTAATGTCTATTTATTTTAAAGCATTCATTAATTGATTAATTAATTAGTTAATTAATTATTGCATTTATTTATTTCGATAATATTTACTTAATGATGTCAATCTAATCTTTGATTTAAAAATAATTTGCTATATATAATTCCGTTCATTTAATTTTCTAGTTTCTATATTGACATATGAATAAGGGATGTATTGTCAACGCTAAACTATGCATTTAAGTTTCGTTAAATATTTTATCCTTCGTTTAAATTTTCCTTGGAGCCTTGAGTGTTGGTACCCGATCGACAAGTACTAGCAAGGAACACAAACTCATTTTTATCTCCTTTAGGAGGAAATCATAATTCGGACAAAAGTTCAAAGTTATGAATAATGTGTATTTTCTGAGTCATTACGTTACTGAACACGCAAGTATTTTATTTCCTTTCTTACGTAAAATTCCATTTTGATTTTTTTTTGTTGCCTGCGTCAGCTTTCAAACATTATAGCGTTTGATACCATCTTTGAATTCAGGTCGTGGTTTTTATGCACTGAGTGCGGTTGTCATGGTATACACCCTAAACTTGGAGCAATATAAATTATCATTGTTTTTTGTAATTACGGCTCGGCAATAAAACATTTGTCTGATTTCTAGTAGTTATGCTTTTCATGGAAACCTTGCGAATATACACTATGATATCTTTGTCTGGCTAATGTTACATCCAGTGCAGCTGTAAGATTAATTAAAGCTGTCAGAAGCGGTTTACATAGCACGGTTTGTCATTTGCTTTCTGCTTGAGTTTTGAAGAACTTGTAAGGAATCTTCATTAAATATGTTTATTTATATGGCGAATTTAGTCATTTAAAAACAAAATCTTTAAAGGTATATAATTATATAGTTTTTTGTTTTTAATTGTGATATTCAAAATAATATGAAATAATGAAATAACATGACGTAACTTTGAAATATTCTTAAGAGAAGTTGGTGGCATAACTCCTACATAGATATGTAACAATACTCTTTGCAAACATTTATATGAAGTTATTGCTTCCTTGATTCGTGACCATTTTCTTGCAATGCTTGAATCGTTCCTTCTGACATTAAACTATTATTTCAGGTGTTTCCCGTGATGCATAAGATTTCCCGTGATTTCCCGTGATGCATAAGATTTCCCGTGATTTCCCGTGATGCATAAGATTTCCCGTGATTTCTCGTGATGCATAAGATTTCACGGGAAACATTGACAGTGTTCATTTTGCGTTAGTATTATTTTCACAGCACTTGTTATGTATTAATAACAGAAAACCCCACACACTTCACACACAGACACACACACACACACACACACACACACACACACACACACACACACACACACATGCGGACCCCGAGTGGCCGAGTGGTCTAAAGCGCTCTCCGTTACGGATCACTGACATCTCACCTCTGCCTGCGTGGGTTCGAGTCTCGGATTCGGCCAATGTGGACATGCAAGAAAGCTTGCCAGTAGCTTCTAGTAGGTCGATGGTTGTTTCTGGGGTTTTCCCGGTTCTTCCTCCACCATTAATACTGACCACCTTGTATAGCATATCTTGTGCTGAAAAATGGCGTTAAACTCTACTACAACTACATATACACACATGCACACACACACACACACACACACACACACACACACACATGAAGAAAACGTAATTTTGAAAAATCACTATAAATATACAAAACGTAATATTCAAAGGATGCTACAATAATTTACAAAAGTAATCTTTAAAGTCTATTTCAAATGTGTAGAAAAACTAATCTTTAAAGGCTATTACATATGTGTAGAAAAAGCCGGCTTTAATGGCTATTACAAATTTGTAGGGAAAGCCATCTTTAAATGCTATTACAAATGTATAGAAAAGCTTTCTTTAATAGCTATTATAAATGTGTAGAGAAAGCCGTCTTTAAAATCTATTACAAATGTGTAAAAAAAAGCCGTCTTTAATAGCTATTACAAATGTGTAGGGAAAGCCATCTTTAAATGCTATTACAAATGTGTAGGGAAAGCCATCTTTAAATGCTATTACAAATGTGTAGGGAAAGCCATCTTTAAATGCTATTACAAATGTGTAGAAAGGCTTTCTTTAAATGCTATTACAAATGCGTAGAGAAAGCCGTCTTTAAAATCTATTACAAATGCGTAAAAAAGCTTTCTTTAATGGTTATTACAAATGTGTTGAGAAAGCCATCTTTAAAGGCTATTTCAAATGTGGAGAACAAGTTTTACAAAATGTACACAAAAGTAATCTTTAAAAGATACTAGTAGTAAGTTGGAGTTTTAAGTGGGCACCGGCCACGAAGGGTCATATGGCCCACTATTTATATCCAACATGTCGTTGGACATTTAGTTCTCCCATAGGGACGGTACGGAGCCACGTCCCTACAGGCATTCTGTGCAAACAGGTGCACTTCTTTACTTGGGCGTTATGCTGAATTACTAATGAGTAACTGTCAGCATAGATGTAAGCCCCACAGGGTGGGTAGGAATAGTACCGTCACACACCCACCCTATTAAAAGATACTACAGAAACAGTAGAAAAGTAATCTTGAAAGGCTAGTACAAATATGTAGAAAAGTAATCTTGAAAGGCTAGTACAAATATGTAGAAAAGTAATCTTGAAAGGTTAGTACAAATATGTAGAAAAGTAATCTTGAAAGGTTAGTACAAATATGTAGAAAGGTAATCTTGAAAGGCTAGTACAAATATGTAGAAAAGTAATCTTGAAAGGCTAGTACAAATATGTAGAAAAGTAATCTTGAAAAGCTAGTACAAATATGTAGAAAAGTAATCTTGAAAGGCTAATACAAATATGTAGAAAAGTAATCTTGAATGGCTAGTACAAATATGTAGAAACGTAATCTTGAAAGGCTAGTACAAATATGTAGAAAAGTAATCTTGAAAGGCTAGTACTTATATGTAGAAATGTAATCTTGAAAGGCTAGTATAAATATGTAGAAAAGTAATATTGAAAGGCTAGTACAAATATGTAGAAAAGTAATCTTGTATAGCATATCTTGTGCTGAAAAATGGCGTTAAACTCTACTACAACAACTACACACACACATACACACACACACACACACACACACACACACACAAATATGAAGAAAACGTAATTTTGAAAAATCACTATAAATATACAAAACGTAATATTCAAAGGATGCTACAATAATTTACAAAAGTAATCTTTAAAGTCTATTTCAAATGTGTAGAAAAACTAATCTTTAAAGGCTATTACATATGTGTAGAAAAAGCCGGCTTTAATGGCTATTACAAATTTGTAGGGAAAGCCATCTTTAAATGCTATTACAAATGTATAGAAAAGCTTTCTTTAATAGCTATTATAAATGTGTAGAGAAAGCCGTCTTTAAAATCTATTACAAATGTGTAAAAAAAGCCGTCTTTAATAGCTATTACAAATGTGTAGGGAAAGCCATCTTTAAATGCTATTACAAATGTGTAGGGAAAGCCATCTTTAAATGCTATTACAAATGTGTAGGGAAAGCCATCTTTAAATGCTATTACAAATGTGTAGAAAGGCTTTCTTTAAATGCTATTACAAATGCGTAGAGAAAGCCGTCTTTAAAATCTATTACAAATGCGTAAAAAAGCTTTCTTTAATGGTTATTACAAATGTATTGAGAAAGCCATCTTTAAAGGCTATTTCAAATGTGGAGAACAAGTTTTACAAAATGTGCACAAAAGTAATCTTTAAAAGATACTACAGAAACAGTAGAAAAGTAATCTTGAAAGGCTAGTACAAATATGTAGAAACGTAATCTTGAAAGGCTAGTACAAATATGTAGAAAAGTAATCTTGAAAGGCTAGTACAAATATGTAGAAAAGTAATCTTGAAAAGCTAGTACAAATATGTAGAAAAGTAATCTTGAAAGGCTAATACAAATATGTAGAAAAGTAATCTTGAAAGGCTAGTACAAATATGTAGAAACGTAATCTTGAAAGGCTAGTACAAATATGTAGAAAAGTAATCTTGAAAGGCTAGTACTTATATGTAGAAATGTAATCTTGAAAGGCTAGTATAAATATGTAGAAAAGTAATATTGAAAGGCTAGTACAAATATGTAGAAAAGTAATCTTGAAAGACTAGTACAAATATGTAAAAAAAAAGTTATCTTGAAAAACTAGTACAAATATGCATAAAAATGGTATCTTTTGAAGGCTACTGTAAATATGTTGAAAAGAAAGGTTGAAAAGACATTAAAATTACGTCGAAAAGTAATCTTTAGAGGTTATTACTTCACATTCTTTAAAAAGAAACTATCTTACACTTTCCAAACGTGCTCATAATACAGTGTCGCGGATTGTTTTCAATTAGAGGAAACAATTTAAAAAGAAAGAAAAGAAATATGGATATTGTTGCAAGAAAGTTCTGTGCCCATAATATTTTGAACATAATATGTTTTGATTTTGATGCAAATTTGTATCTGAAAATAGATGAGGAGGAATGTACGGTTGAATACACATATCTTTGTCTTGTTGAAGTGACATGAAATGAAAAGGATGTTACATACTTAGTGTTTCATGCACTACTAAAAAAACTCATGGTCTGCGTGACGATTGCATTTGTTTTATTGTAAACATAAGCATCCACTCATTTTATTGTTATACCTACATGGGTAGCTAACACCTCATATCTTGTCCCTGAAAAGTTATAAATTGGACAAAGGTCAACGAAGTGAGATAGCACTGAATAAGAAGACCTCCACATAATATTACATTAAAAAGACAACTCTTACCAAAATTTGACAAGAATCTTTAACGAATCAAGAAAAATCGTTTATGGAATTCAAAATGTAAATTCACTTGTTTGTCCGTCTGTTACCGTCTTTTAAATTCTAGTTAAGGTCATTTTGTTTGCACAGTAAACAAATACTTGTCCTGACAGAAATGTTGTTTCTGCTGTCTTTTATTTTAGTGAAAGCTTGTATCCATTCCTGATAATAAAAATCTGCAGCGGGTATTGCAAAGAGCAGATGTAGATGTCAATATTGATCTTGCATTGCAAATAGAAAGATCAAATATCGAACGAGTGCAAATCCCACCATTTTTTGTTTTGATATGATTCTTGTTTAAATCTTTTATCACATAATGCGTTTGGAGATGTGAGTAATTTAACAAAGCATCAATTTCTTACTGATTTTTTCTTCTTCTCAAGAATCAGCTGTGGCTAACCCTTTCAATTTAATCAAATAAAAAAACAAAACCATATTTGCTAAGTTTTCAAGCTGTAATAGTGTAATTCTGTGTGTGTGTGTGTGTGAGAGAGAGAGAGAGAGAGAGAGAGAGAGAGAGAGAGAGAGAGAGAGAGAGAGAGAGAGAGAGAGAGAGAGAGAGAGAATTGATACCTGTTTTCTCTCTTTTAGAGTCTGGTGTAAATTATATTTTAGTAAGAATGGTCATAAGCATGGCTATTATTATTTGAAAAATAGATTATGATATATTTCCTTACCTGGACCTAACTGGATCAACTTATATATGGATTTCATGTCTTAAAATGACCTAACTCGACATTACGTTTTTCTGTTCTTGACAAACGTGACGGGAAAATATCGTATTAGCTAACTCTACCCCCAGACCATATATTGTATCATAGTGATTACATAGCTTGAAATAATCCGGTATGATAAATATCGTATTAACTAAGTCTACCCCCAGACCACATATTGTATCACATTCTTTTGTTTAGTGATTACATAGCTTGAAATAATCCGGTATGATAAATATCTTATTAGCTAACTCTACCCCCAGATAATATTGTATCACATTCTTTTGTTTAGTGATTACATAGCTTGAAATAATCCGGTATGATAAATATCTTATTAGCTAACTCTACCCCCAGACCACATATTGTATCATAGTCATTACATAGCTTGAAATAATCCGGTATGATAAATATCTTATTAGCTAACTCTACCCCCAGACCACATATTGTATCACATTCTTTTGTTTAGTGATTACATAGCTTGAAATAATCCGGTATGATAAATATCTTATTAGCTAACTCTACCCCCAGACCACATATTGTATCACATTCTTTTGTTTAGTGATTACATAGCTTGAAATAATCCGGTATGATAAATATCTTATTAGCTAACTCTACCCCCAGACCACATATTGTATCACATTCTTTTGTTTAGTGATTACATAGCGTGAAATAATCCGGTATGATAAATATCTTATTAGCTAACTCTACCCCCAGACCACATATTGTATCACATTCTTTTGTTTAGTGATTACATAGCTTGAAATAATCCGGTATGATAAATATCTTATTAGCTAACTCTACCCCCAGACCATATATTGTTTCACATTCTTTTGTTTAGTGATTACATAGCTTGAAATAATCCGGTATGATAAATATCATTTTAGCTAACTTTACCCCAAGACCACATATTGTATCACATTCTTTTGTTTAGTGATTACATAGCTTGAAATAATCCGGTATGATAAATATCTTATTAGCTAACTCTACCCCCAGACCACATATTGTATCACATTCTTTTGTTTAGTGATTGCATAGCTTGAGATAATCCGGTATGTGAAATATCTTATTAGCTAACTCTACCCCCAGACCACATATTGTATCACATTCTTTTGTTTAGTGATTACATAGCTTGAGATAATCCGGTATGATCAATCCTCTTCATTACAGTCAGAGAGGTTTAATCACTGTTGACATCAACCACAGAGGCTTGACAGTAAGATTTGTCAAAATGAAACTGTTTTGAAAACCTCTGACATGGGTTGACATGGTCGTCCAGTTGATATATAGGGTTACATAGTCGTCCAGTTGATATATAGGGTTACATGGTCGTCCAGTTGATATATAGGGTTACATGGTCGTAGAGTTGATATATAGGGTTACATGGTCGTCCAGTTGATATATAGGGTTACATGGTCGGCCAGTTGATATATAGGGTTACATGGTCGTAGAGTTGATATACAGGATGACACTGACGTACAGTTGATGGATGAATGGATGGGATAGATAGATAGATAGATAGATAGATAGATAGATAGATAGATAGATAGATAGATAGATAGATAGATAGATAGATAGACAGGTAGGTAGGTAGGTAGGTAAGTAGATAGATAGATAGATAGATAGATAGATAGATAGATAGATAGATAGATAGATAGATAGATCAATATATAGTTCAATAGATAGATAGATAGATAGATAGATAGATAGATAGATAGATAGATAGATAGATAGGTAGGTAGGTAGGTAGGTAGGTAGGTAGGTAGGTAGGTAGATAGATAGATAGATAGATAGATAGATAGATAGATAGATAGATAGATAGATTGACCAGGCCCGGACATAGAGACACATGGCACCATAGCAGTTGACAGAGTCGGAGCCCCATTTTTGGTATTTTAGCAAAAAACAAATTTGTCCTCAATGTGTACCAGTTCGGAAGTTGGACATTAGGCAGCTGCCTAGTTTGAAAAGGCAGTTCTCCGCTGAGATTGACATGGACGTACAACCAACTGAAATACAGTTTGACATTGACCTACAGTTGATATACAGATTGACATTGACCTACAGTTGAAATACAGGTTGACATGAACCTACAGTTGATATACAGGTTGACATGGATCTATAGTTGATAACTAGGCTTACAAGGACGTTCAGGTGATACACAGTTTGACATCAGGGAAGTCATTTCAAATGTTTCAAAACCTGACGGGATTGGGAAAAACTTGAAGGAGGTGGGGTGGTGCAACGTATATAGGCTACAGCAATTGTACAGCACATGCAAATTCAGGAAGGAGGACAAATGTTCCACCCACCCACCCCACCCTCTTCAAATTACGTTCCTGGTTAAAATAGACATAAACTTTCTATATAGATTGACATGACCGTACAATTGATGCACAAGTTAATATATACATACAGTTGATATACAGGTTGACATGGACCTACAGTTGGTATGGCCACAAAAGGGATGTACAAGCATGGAAACTAATGCAAAAAGATGGTGTGTAATGGATTGCAAGCGCTGTTGCGTTTTCTCATGCAGCTTTAAAACACAGTGGTGTGCGGTTCAACTAATGATGTCGGACTAGGATGCCATTTACGTCGAAATGCAATGTCTCGACGATGCATGTCATTATGATGACATATAGAGATGATAACGGACTTATATGACAACGCCCTTGGAGAAAAACTGTGCATTAGTTTGCCACTTTAGTCTGCATTCTAGCAGTCGAATCAACCAGATTGAATAATTGCTGTTTACACATGAAATGCATTGTTCCAATATGCTTCTATTTATTTTATAATCAATTACTTATATGTGACGCTAACTATTGAAGACCCCACTATCAAAAGCATACTATTTCTCTTTGTAAAATGTATACTCCTGCCAATAATGACGTATGCAATAGTCATTAATACATTAAAAAAAGAAATCAATATTTTCTGCCAAGAAAGATGGGTGTTATGGGTCCACTGGCTACAATTGGGTTAGAATTTATCAATTGATTAATGAAATTACTCAGGTTTGAGCATCTTTATATATCCTTGATGCTTTTCGTTTATATAATTGAGTGGTGGGTACGTGAGGGATTGCGAATACCACGCGGCTAAAAATAGAGTACATGTGTAGTTTTGCAATACTGTACAAATTATTCTTGAATCACAAAAAACTGTTAAATCTAACTATACAAGTAGATGTACATGCTTTTCAATGTTTCCTCTCAAAATTAAAATTAGAATTGAAAAGGATAAGGAGAAAAGAATGAGATCAGAAGATCGTACTCAACGTTGTTTACATTTTGAGCGGTCTCATTGCGTATTTGTGTTTTGCGTCATAATTATGCAAATTTCGGTCACCGGAATTATGTGTGTTATTCGTTCGGGATCTGCCGGATACTGCCGAGCAAGATTTCAATATGGAGACGATGGATTCGTTATTCTACGTACGAATATTTCAGAGAGCTCGCATTTCATAACGAGAACCTCTACGTACGTGATATTACCACATAATTGCCTTTTAAATAGCATTTAATCAGTTGATTTACATAAATATCCCAACATTTTTGCAAGAAAATTCACCCTCAGCTGCACTATTGTGCCTTTAAATGTTGAAGCAATTTATCAACTTAAGTACTCTAAGTACTTTGATTTTATTCTTCAATTTTCGGGGGAAAAAACGTAGCGGTTATTTTGTTGTCAGTGATACACCATGAATTAATATGAATAATGCCATGCTCGCTAATTTGCCATTCTACCTGATCTTCAGCAGTATATATGTAGTATATATCGCCTTCAGTATAAAGTCGGTTATCAATTAACCCCAGTCAATGATCTGCAAACATTAACACGGGTTGTTTCTGCCAATATTGAATTCACTAATGGATAATATGAAACACAGTAAGCAATGAATTGTCTTCCAAAATCTGTCTAAGGTTTGAAAGAATGTTTTTTGGGGCTTATTTGACTTTTTACCTGAAATTTTGCCCCAAATAGGCTTGATTTAGAATGACATGCCTTCTATCCGTCTAGAAAGGTACTCAAAGGGATTTGTTCAATAATGGATGGTAACTTGAACTCAGAAGTGCCACAGACAAGTATCAAGCTCCATGCATGTTTACTAATAATACCAAAACCGCTCCGGTGGCGTAGTGGTTAGAGTGTCCGCCGCGGGAGCGGGAGGTCGTGCGTTCTATCTTCGGCCAAATCATGCTAAAGACTTAAAAAAAATGGTACTAACAGCTGCCCCAGTGCTAAATGTCACTATAAACTGCCTCAATACAGACATCGCAGCGACATGACTGAAAAATTGTTAAAACTACGTTAAAAATTATAATCAAACAAACTAATTAATACTAAGAAGACGTGATTTGCTTAAGTACAGCTGTTTCTTGAGTGAAGCAAATTAATATCGTTATTACCTGCATAACATAACAGCTTAGCTGATTTCGCTTCCATTTGAATGAGCTACTATCCTTTTGCACATGTACTTCGCTGATTATACAGTTATGCCAGAGACAATCAAAGTCTACCAGGACATAGAAAGAGGAAACTGTCAGATATGGGGCATAGAAATCTTATTTTGTCAATCTTTCTATTTTGTTCTAAAGATATGAAAAGAAGCCAACGATTCATCATTCGGTTTATTTTCCTATCGCAGAGATTTAAGTTAAACCCTTCTGGGTGCATATATTACACAGGTACGGTATGCCGTATCTTGGACCACGTGTTCTATTGTCCATATCTGATTATGTCCCAGATGATTTATGACCAGAGGTAGGATTTATCATTCACCGAATACGTCCGCTTGAGGGCCATGTGAAAGAAAGTGAGAACTTGACAGACTGACTTGCACAAATATATTAAACAGAGTCCTGAATCCGAGCGATAAGCTTCCTGGCTACCGGAGATCGGTGTTCACTCGAATTTAAATCGCTTCTCTCCTTGCAATAAGGCTCTGATAGAGTTAAAAGCCAAATTGATGGGGTTGCCATTGATAGCTAGTCGATGCAAGAATCTTATCGGTCGCAATATGGCAATAATTATTGGAGAGCTGAAGTGGCCTATCTCGGAAACTCATAGGATTATCGGTCTACCTTCACCCCTTTCTATTGAACCCAACTCCAGCGCCTCATGATTTTGTACTTGTAATGACAACACCTGATAGCCCCGAACCTCGGCCCGAAACGATGCCGAGTCAAAAAGAATCAACAGCAAAAACCTAACAAGCTGAAAAAAGTAAATGACTCAGTTAAAGTGAGAGACAAACACAAATAGTTTGGATTCGCGTTATCTGTTCATTTCTTAGGCACATCTACCCAAGGCTAGATTTATCGACGTTGCCGAGAGCATGGTTTCGTTTTAAAACTAAACTTCTTGACAATAACTATTTGCAGAGAAGCTTTGACACCATTGCATGTATTTGATAAATTTAAATCATTTCAGTTTTGTAAACATTAATAGAATACAGCAATAAAAGGGTCATCAAAAAAAAAAAAATTCATCCGACATAAGGTATCATGATTGTCTTCATGACAAGAAAAGGTAGCAGTGACCTACATTCAAAACTTGTTACAGATCTTAAACAATGTTAACTCTCGTTATATTTAGTTGTTTGGAAATGAAACATCTTGCAATATGAATATGAATACAAACACAAATTGCAAAGATATTACAATATATTTCAAGATATCAAAATACTGTACTGATAAATCCTGAAATTTCTGCATATCGACAGATCAAATGATAAAAGCATCCATCTCAGGACTAAGATCTCCAAACATTGCAGGAATTTCAAAGAAGTGTCAAAAGCAAGGGATTTTCTTTCAGTCCCAAACTTCTCACATCTCAGTATCTGTACTAGCGCAGTACGTTAAAAATGGCCACACTGCGTTTCAAATTAAACTATCACATATTTTTTATATATGTATGTATGTATGTATGTATGTATGTATGTATGTATGTATGTATGTATGTATGTATGTATGTATGTATGTATGTATGTATGTATGTATGTATGTATGTATGTATGTATGTATGTATGTATGTATGTATGTATTCTGACTGCAATTTGAATGAAAAAACTTGCCTCAGTATCAGAAACGTTATGTACAGACAAAACGAAAATTAGACATTAGACTAATGTTTCGTATCTTTACATACATACATACATACATACATACATACATACATACATACATACATACATACATACATACATACATACATACATACATACATACATACATACATACATACATACATACATACATACATACATACATACATACTGGTGATTTTTAGTTTAAGTTTTTCGTCTGATTTCGATTAACTTGGTCTGCTTAGAAAATGTTTCAGATAAGTGGCCAGATCTTTGATTTAAAATATAGTTAGCAGGTATTCAAGCCTCAGAAATATTTGTTTTTTCTCGACATTGTTCGTGCACAACATCTTTCGCTTCTTCGATGGGAAAGAAAATGATAACACAATACTAGACGATGACATTAATTTTAATGACATTTATCGCATTTCACATTTCCATTCAACTCAGGAATATACATAATGACTTTTATGATATGCAGCAAAGCTTGACTAATTTTTGTTTTAGCCCTAAATTAAGCGGTCACTTTCAGACTCTCGTAAATTGGGCACGTCGTTTTGTTAAAAAAATATCAATGGAGGGAACTGGAACCGTTCTGTCACATAGCTTCTTTAATCAGTGTCACACATTACGTGCCTGCTTGTCTTCATTTTAACAAAGTTTAAAACTACATGCATTCTAACATGCATTTTTGATAAGGTGGTCTCAACAAAGATACTACAAACTAATATCAATCTGTTGCGGTTTGAATAGGGATCGGTTTAGTCACGTGATTTTCTAATCTGGGGTCAAAAGATCTCGCGAGATATGTCACGAGGCACATTTGCCATGATATATCTACAGCACTTAGTTAAATTGTGGGATAAAAGCGGGATTTGATGGCATAACTTTAGTCCATGGAAAATACAATAAACGTCTGCGGTGACTATGATAAATTTGATTGGTTTGGACTTGATAGAACATGGACTACTTTTAATGGAGTTAATGTTTCAAATTAAACTGAGGTCAAAATACACGCGTCTGAGATTCAGTTTATCTGAGGGGGTGCGGAGAAAATATTTTTTACTCATGTACAACAAAACATGCACAACAAAAAGGAATGTGTCAGACAAGTTTTCAAAGACTGATCTTGATTTTTTTCTGTTCCTAAATTCTTCGGTCTTTAGAAACATTTTGAAATAATTCTTATTTCATGTACACATCAAAGGCGTTTTGAATATAATATTTCGTTTCAAGTTTGTAATAACGATATTACTTATATAAGCCTGCCAATTTTGTTTTAGGAAAAATAGATTCTTAAAAATAGTTTTACATTAAACTGTATACAATGTTGTTGTTTTTTTTTTTACAAAGAACTTACATGCAAGGTAACTGTGTGCAATAGTCTACTTTCAATATTTAATTTTAAATCAGTTTTAAACAAAGGAAAAACAGATGAAATTTTTTCCCTTATTTTGGCCTGTCTAATGTTTCATGATGGAAAGAATAATAATATTCGTAGACTTTAAAATCTGAGGAAAGTGTTGCCTCTTCTCATATTGCAAACAGGAACAGCCACGTTCCCATTTCATTAACATCATCTTATTGCGATGTACAATGCTGGACCAGTCCATTAAACATGTATTCTTCGGTAGCTAGACAATCGGATAAGCTACCAAGATAACGTCTTTCCTTGCTAAAGAATGTATGAAATTCACGTGACCTAGTCTTGAAGCACTATTTGTCAGACAATTCTCTGTAAAAATGTTTTTGCTTTATAAGTCTTGCAAGCACTTGATAATGTCAAAATCAGTTACACAATGTAACTTGCGTCGATCTACAAAACATCAAAATCGTATGAAGAAAAAGCATCTCAGACCCAACTAACCAGTGCTTCTAGTGGCCTATGCTACTGACCATGCCTTGCTGAGGTATTGGTCGACACAAAATAAAACAAGTTTGATTAGTCATAAAAGAACACCTTTTTCCGACAATAACGATCACACAAATCACTCGAAAGAAGACTCAATTGTAGCCTTCCTAGAATCCTGGTTTCATCCATGAAGATGGTTTTGAGCTTCTTCGTATTTTAATACATTTTTGTGGACACAACTGGAATGCATCATGTTTTGAACCAAGGGATATTGCAATAGCTGATGTTACAATCAAACATCTTTTAAGGAGTCGAAATCAAGACTTCTATCACCTATACTATTGCAATTTTCAGAGACGTTGTCGTCCTCGTCTGAATTTCCGTCCATATTTTCGTTCTCTTCTTGTTTCTTCTTGGCATTAGCCATTTCAGCGGCGTGCTTCTTCCGCCATTTCGTTCGTCGATTCTGGAACCATACCTGAAAGTATGCAACAATTTAATATCAAGTAAAATCTTACCCAACACGAAGAATTTACGAATAACTTGGGATAGTCACTTAAATTATCGTTATTGCTTTGTTAGGTATAGATTCATTGCAATATTTCAGCGGCATGCGACTTGTCTGTTCTGTTTGTTTCGTTTCGTTTTGTTTTGTAATCGATAATGGGGAAAATATTGAAGATGGTTGTTATTTTTGGTTATTCTTGTTGTATGTATAACGCCATTTTTAAGGGCATAATATTCTGTACATGCTGGCCGGTATAACTGGTCGAAGAAGAATTCACCCCAGAAAGTCCCGGCAAGAGCCACCGACCCACGTGAAGCTTTCTGACATACTAATTTTTTGGAAGAGCCGGAAACTCGAATCTACGTGGACAGAGTAGGAGGGCAGTAATCGGTAAAGCGAGAGCTTTAGATCACCTGGGCCTCGTAATGAACATAATTGCTCTGTCTCCGTCTGTCTGTCTGTCTGTCTGTCTGTCTGTCTCTCTCTCTCTCTCTCTCTCTCTCTCTCTCTCTCTCTCTCTCTCTCTCTCTCTATATATATATATATATATATATAGTCTTCTTTTTTTTTACTTTTTTTCTTTTTTTTCGGAAGGTGACGTCACATCAGCCACGTAGTTTTGTATTTTAAAAATTTATTATACGGCAGCAGAAGGAAGCTAAGACCTTTGCGGATGAATTTTTCATATGTTCAGAAACTTCGCACTGATTCAAACAGATTTTTAAAACTTAATAAATGACAGAAGCGAGTCTGATAAACATGATATTACGTTTGACATGCTGTAAGAAAAACGGAAAAATGGATGAAAAAAAGAAAATTTCGTGCATAAGGAACAATGCATTATTGCACTACTGGCGAAACGTCGTCTCGTCTTCCTCTTGCAACGTTATAACAGGAACATATACAACACGTCTAATTCAAAACTAACACGAGAAAGAAAACGTCTCTCGGAACACGGTATGCAATGGCAGTGAAATGAAAAATTGAAGTAAAGATTAAACAACAATTAAAACCTTTGATAGTAGTTAAAGATGTGTTACAATTGTCATTATCTGCATTAGTTGGAAAATGTTGACCTATTTCGTACCAATTCTTCGTGAAATCACACCTTGCCCTGGTTTGCCCTTGGATCCTAGGAGATCGGAATCCAGGCGAGTTTATACATAGTAATATAGTGTCGCCACATCAGAGAAACACGATTTTAATCTAAGTCCTCTGTCTGCTGATGTTTTCCTCCTAATGCGAAATGGACGGCGTATAAATGAATTTGTATCGTATGTTTGGTCATGATTTACACAAAACATCAATATAAAGAGAATATACGACCACCCACTTTCACCAGCCGCGTTCCGAACAAATCTCTTCGCTCCGGTTATCAATATAAGCTTACGAATATGTCAGCCAATCGCTCAAACATACGGCCCTACAGTAACGTTTATTTGAACGACCATCTTAAGAATGAAAACCTCTCGAGGAGAAACTTTTAAATAGCACTTCGTACTTTTGTAGAAGGTTCGCATTTATTCAAGAATAATTTTAAATTAAGACTGCACTCCGAATAATCTCGATTATTTATTATCTAATTCAAAGATCGTTTCTTTCACTTCCTCGAAATGTTTTGGCTTCGAATAATTGAAATATGCCTTTACCGTATCTTATGATGTAGATAGGGATTATATTGGACATATTGTTTAGCATATAAAAAGGGACGCTTTATTGAAATAAACCTAATGCTGCTTTTTGGTCCAGTGGTTAGAGCGTCCGTTTCGGATGCGGAAGGTTGCGGGTTCGAATCCCGGCCGAGTCATACCATAGACTTATAAAAATAGTACTAAAAGCTGCTTCGCTAGGCGCTCAGCATTAAGTGATTAGTGTTAGGGTTGGTCGGTCTCGTGTCATGATAAGGTGACTCGCTGGGACATGATGCTACATGTCTGTGACATGATGCCCAAGAACTAAACATCACTATATACTGCCACGCTGCAGACATCGAAGCGATGACTGAAAAGGTGTGTAAACATCCAAATCACACAACACACACACACACACACACACACACACACACACACACACAGAGCATCTAATGGTTCCTAATAACTGGAATATAATAATCAATATAACTATTTTCATTACGTAATATTTGTCAATCCTACTCATACTCCGTTACCATGAAGGGCATATAATGTCACACTAATCAGGGACGTCATTTCAGTTTTCCCGGAAAGGGGGGGAGGGTGAGGGGCATAACTTGATTTGGGGGCTGGGGCAACTTATATAGGCTACAGCAATTTTACAGCATATGCAAATTAGGTGTGTGTGTGTGTGTGTGTGCTTGTGTGCGTGCAAATGCCCTCCCTCTCTCTCTCTCCCCCCTCCCCATTTCCCTTAGTGAAATTTTAAGATTTTGAATGTAATAGAACCTATCTTAAATAGACGGTTAAGGTAAGTTAAAAAAAAATATCAGTAAATAAAATTCAAATGCCAGCGTAATATAAAACCGTGGAAAGGACAAATACATTACGAAAAATTGAGTCGAAATCGCATAAACAAAAAGTGACACGCATGAGAATAAGAAATTGAGATTAAAGGCACGGTGTACCAAGGGACGCTAGATGAATTTGCCTTAGGCGAGGTAAATCATTTTTGGGCCTAAAATATGTTACTGTTCTTTACGGGAACACTGAAACGAAGAATATGAAATTTTACAAAAGCATTATTTTTTTAATAGAAATTCTACATAAGATTAAACAGCAGTACTGAAAGGACAATAACTAGTCCAGCACGGGACTATAACTCTCACAAGAAAAGCGATCGAAGACATTATTGAAGACGTGTGCATATACACATGTAGGAAGTGATGAATATGACGAGGTAAAATGATTGGGCGGATATATATCAAGATAAATGCTTAAACTTGTAACAGTAATATGGGGTATTGAAAACCCACCAATGGATATATGAAACCCAGAAAGTACATTTACTTTAACCCTTTGATTACGAAACGGAATCTTAATAGTTTGATTTTTTAAACCCTAGTTACAAAAAAAATGAATGTGGGTTAAATATTGTGTCTTCATTTTTATTATACTAGAATGATATTTCGCTTATAAATGGGTGGAAATAGATATACTTCAAACTGACGCATAAGAAACATGGCAGGTTAATTTACGTACAAAAGGATTTACATACGAAATGACAACAAATAAGTTGAATGTTTTATGTACGATGCTGCATATAATACATTACCAATGGTCGGATTTTAAACTGATCATAAAGGGACCATCTCCTCTGCCAAACAATAACGACATCTGGGCATAGTCACATTATCACAGTGGTATTTATTGAACATAATGCGTAGGAAATAAAGTAGTAACCAAGATATGAAAAAGCCAATAATGAAATGACAACAGCTTGTTTTTCACAGAGAGAGACCCTCACTTCAAAGCATACAATTGGGACATTGCATATGATTATTTTGCTAGACGGAGACCCTGACTTTAACATATAGAATAGGAGAGAGGAATTTATATATTTTGTCGTACGGACAGCCTCAGTTCAATGCATAGCCCGTTTTTTTTTTCCAAATAGAGACGCTTACCACAAAGTATAGAACTGTGACGTGGCATTCAACTCTTCTGCCAGACAGAGACCTTCACTTCTCATGATAGCTAGAAAAAGACATGCCTCAGATCACAGTATGGGGACGTGTCATTCGACTCTAATTGTCAGAAAGAGACCCTTGTCTCAAAGCACAGCATAAGGATGTGGCACTGGAGTCTAATATATTAGTCAGAAAAAGACCCTTGTCTCTAAGCACAGCATAAGGATGTGGCATTGGAGTCTAATATATTAGTCAGAAAGAGACCCTTGTCTCAAAGCACAGCACATGGACGTGGCATTCGACTCTAATTGCCAGGCTGAGAACCTTGCCTCGAAGCACAGCATAAGGATGTGACATTCGACTCTAATTGCCAGAAAGAGACACTTGCCTCGAAGTACGTCATGTGGCCTTGAACTATTCGACCAGATAGTTACTAGCATCATAGGATAGCATCTGGCGTTCGAATATTTTGCCAGAGAGTTATCCTCTGTTCGAAGAACATCATGGAGATTTGGCATTCTACACTTTACATAAAGAGTTTAATTAAAAACTTAGAAACAAAATAGGCAAATGGTTTAAAATGTATACTATACTGTATATTTTTAAATTATATTTTACTGTTGGACCAAGACACTTACGTGTGCTATTTTATATACTGACTAGTACTGATACGCAGTTGTTTACAGTTTCAAAAATTGATTTTCCTAAATAAAAACTTCCTTACAGTATGATTCAAATGGAAAATATGCAATAAGATTAGAACTACTACTACTACTACTACTACTCTTACTAGTACTACTTCTACTATTACACTACTACTACTACTACTACTACTACTACTACTACTACTACTACTACTACTACTACTTGACAGTAAAGAGTAATGTTTTATATCATCGATACCTTTTGTAATATAAGTTATCATCAACATTCTTTTAGTTTTCGTTCCAGTCTTTGCTAGTTAAGTGTCATTTTTCAACAAACGATGTGCCAATATATTTGGTGGAGAAAGATAAATAAAGTTCATAAAGTTTAGGAGAATCGACAAATAATTAATTTTCCTATAATACAAAGTAAACATTTGAACAGAACTTCTTGATATTATAAATTAAATCCCAAACAATCTCAAAGTTTAATCACATGTCCAAAGTATAGAATTCAAAACGATTTACGGCGTTTTTTCTTTTCATGAACTGTATTTAGTCAAGTGAACATTTTCCGATATGATTTATAAATCCCAGGGGAAAAAACACTGACCCACCGGAAGCTACTAGCAAGCTTTCTCACATGCCCGCATTGACCAAGGCCCGGATTCGAAATAACGCAGACAGAGGTGAAATGTAAGTGATCCGTAAAGGCGAGGGCCTTAGACCACTCGGTCACCCGGGTCCATGTTGTTTTTGCAGCATAATCCCTAATGTAGTGCTAGATAAACAAGCGTGTACTTTTGTGTAATTTGTGACATGGGGGAGGTGGTGGTGGTAAAAATGAATGTTAAGATCAAAAAGTATTTTTTTAGTTTTAAAATTTAGTGAACGAGATATTAAACCGTAAAGTTGCCAGTTAAAACACGTGTGCTTGAAATATTTTCAGATTCAGTATAGAAGGATCCTTTTAGCTGTGGAGAAATTTCAATGCTTGAACGGTGTCAGATTAAATTCGCGAAATTCATCCTCGTTTACATTTTTAATTCCAATGAAAATAAGTGGCTACAAATTTAGTTTAGGCAGGCAAACTATGAAAACATAATCACCGCCCTCCAAACTGTTAATGATAATGCTTCAGTAATCCTTAGTCTAAATATTACTCAACGATATATATATATATATATATATATATATATATATATATATATATATATATATATATATATATATATATATATATATATATATATATATATATATATATAAGTGTGTAGATAGATAGATAGATAGATAGATAGATAGATAGATAGATAGATAGATAGATAGATAGATAGATAGATAGATAGATAGATTGCACCCGGAGTTCATGTTTTTCCCTTCCCAGATTCATCCTATTCGTTGAGAGTAGTACCGTATCTACAGGTATTAAATAACTATATGTCCGATGAGAGAAATTAATTACTTGCTGTCATGGATACTACGACAACTTAACGGTTTTCCTTGAGACAGAAAGTATTATTGGTCCTTACTGATAAACAGCATCCCTATTTGTACTTGTACATCTTAATTGGCTAAAACTTTGCCTCCTCCCATATGAATATATATATATATATATATATATATATATATATATATATATATATATATATATATATATATATATATATATATATATATATATATATATATAACATGATGTAAACAATAACGTATGTTGTACATCTAAGTGCTTGTTTCATACAGATTTAGTCTTTTTCTAAAAACAAGCA
This sequence comes from Unio pictorum, assembly GCA_030141615.1. NCBI lineage: Eukaryota > Metazoa > Mollusca > Bivalvia > Unionida > Unionidae > Unio > Unio pictorum. The sequence continues at coordinate 1,626,235 of JARLTB010000298.1, forward strand.
GTGACATGACGTTTATGCTATGCTCTATACATTTAAGTACTCTGTTTTTTTCGGTTGTTTTCTTCTTCTGTTTGTTGTGTTGTGTTTTTTTTTGGTGGGGGGGGGGGGCATGTTGTTTTTCGAGGGCTTTGATAAATGAGCAAAATAAGCTGAATTTTGCTCCAGTTGTATGTTTTAAACTATCAAATTTATTATACTCCGATAGTAACTAATGAAGAAATTGATTTTTATCTTGCAGATGACAATGCTCAAATATTCGATATGTTGGTATTTGACTCACAATCTTTAAATTGAATAGACTATATCGTACATGCTTATACTATTCATTAAAAACTCAAAACAAATGAGTATTTCTTTTCTTCAATTTTATAATTGTATTTACATCCATGTATTATATTTGTATCGAAATAGTCTGAAACCTGTCCGATAAACCTGTCCGACTCGTTTTGTGAGAATCAAAGGAGCCAAATTTCTTTTATTGACAGTAGACACTGATATCTTTAGCAATAGTGGTCACTTAGTTTTGACCAATAGATAATAAAACTGTCGTCTTTCGCCAGTTCTGAACAAAGGCAATGCAAAAAGGCATAAAATGCATGCATATACAGTATACAGATATACATATATAAGCATACCTACCTACCTATCTACCTACCTATCTATATATCAGACTGACAGACAGACAGACACAGACACACACACATATACATACATACATACATACATGCATGCATGCATGCATGCATGCATGCATGCATGCATGCATGCATACATACATACATACATACATACATACATACATACATACATACATACATACATACATACATACATACATACATACATACATACATACATACATACATACATACATACATACATACATACATACATACATATTTTGTACATAGTCGTCTGCTTAAACATGGTTAGCGGTAATTATCACGCGCTGATTAAGTTACTAGCATATGAAAACTATGAACTGTCAAGAAAGATTCAACTATTATGCTTGCATCTAAGTCATGTTCCCATAGAAACAGCTTGGATCAGATTTGATTCTAGAATATTCAAATTTATTTAACTAGCATTGGATCATATTATTATCCAATATTAATATTAATGCTACCATTAAAATTAAATTTGGACTAATATATAAGTCCTATAAAGACATAATGTAACCATTAAATAACACTGAAGTTAAATAAGAGGAAACATTTGTTTATGACAAGCAAGACGGTAATATTTAAATTTATGATGATTATATCCCGTCTGAAATATATAGTTTATATCCATTTTATTATCCCAATACCTATTTTATAGGTGTAGTTTATATCCATTTTATTATCCCAATAACTATTTCATAAGTGTAGTTTATATCCATTGTATTATCCCAATAACTATTTTATAGGCGTAGTTTATATCCATTTTATTATCCCAATAACAATTTATAGGTGTAGTATATACCCATTTTATTATCCCAATACATATTGTATAGGTGTAATTTATACCCATTTTATTATCCAACTAACTATTTTATAGGCGTAGTTTATATCCATTTTATTATCCCAATAATTATTTTATAGGTGTAGTTTATATCCAATTTATTATCCCAAGAACTATTTTATAGGTGTAGTTTATATCCATTTTATTATCCCAATACCTATTTTATAGGTGTAGTTTATATTCATTGTATTATCCCAATACCTATTTTAAAAGTGTAGTTTATATTCATTGTATTATCCCAATACCTATTTTATAGGTGTAGTTTATATTCATTGTATTATCCCAATACCTATTTTATAGGTGTAGTTTATATCTATTTTATTATCCCAATAACTATTTATAGGTGTAGTATATACCCATTTTATTATCCCAATACATATTATATTGGTGTAATTTATACCTATTTTATTATCCAACTAACAATTGTATAGGTGTAATTTATACCCATTTTATTATCCAATACCTATTTTATAGGTGTAGTTTATATCTATTTTATTATCCCAAAACCTATTTTATAGGTGTAGTTTATATCTATTTTATTATCCAATACCTATTTTATAGGTGTAGTTTATATCTATTTTATTATCCCCAAACCTATTTTATAGGTGTAGTTTATATCTATTTTATTATCCCAATAACTATTTTATAGGTGTAGTTTATATCCATTTTATTATCCCAATACCTATTTTATAGGTGTAGTTTATATTCATTATATTATCCCAATACCTATTTTATAGGTGTAGTTTATATCCATTTTATTATCCCAATAACTATTTTATAGGTAGGCGACAGCTTTATATATAATTTATATGCACATACCATTTCACTTTGAATTTTAGGTGTTTATACTTTTATCGATCTTTTCCCTACGGAACAGTGGATAAAACTATACTATATGATGAAAGATAAGTCACAACATCCCTGTCTCAAAATAAACTTAAAGATCAGTAAAATTACCTCTACATCAAAAGCAGCTTAAATACCAGTCACAATATCTCTACATCCAAATAAACTTAAAGATCACTCAAAATATCTCTACATAGAAATAATCTTAAAGATCAGTAACAATACCTCTACATCAAAATCAGCTTAAAGATCAGTCACAATATCCAATCGTCATAATACGCACACAGACCAGTCACAATATCTCTAGCAAGATAGTTCATAAAGAGGAAATAATTTGTACTCTTAAAAATCTTGCTTTAATGAGCATTTTGCACTACGATCATCATATACATCTTGCTTTAAAAATATACATTTTACTTTACGAGCATCATTGACAACGAAAGAGATTGATTTTATAAACATTTGATAAACATTTTGCACTACGATCACCAATGAGATTTAAAAGATCGTGCTTAAATGTACATTTTACCAAATATACTTCCGTCGCATACTGCGCTGGAAAATCGGGTCTATGGCTTTATTACACTGATTGCTCATAACAAACTGCATAGACAAAGAATGACCAGCGCATTATACGCTTCGGTTAATGCAGTTGGCTCATCGTATAGACGGTATAACCTTTAAGTTTTAAACTGCATGAAATAAACAGAAAAATTAATACCACAGCAATTTCGATAGTGCACACAAATCCATAGGTTTTCATCATGACGTCTGAATGGTGGAGCAAAATCTAAGTGTAATTTATTTTAAAAAATATGATTCCCAATAACAAACACTACCATTATGAAATGATCGTATCTCAGTAATCGTCATAAATCTACGTGTATTTATCACTTGCTTGATATTAAAATTATTAATATAATATAGAATATTTGTAAATTTGAATTTTCACCCGACGTATGGCTTACTGTTGTCGGAACGCAAACAAAACGTTAATCTCTTACCTTATAGTCACGTGTACAAATAATTGACCAAATCTGATGTCCATCTGTTCGATGGTGTAAGAAAAGAGCAGGACTAATGAAAACCCTTTTTTTATATACAAAAGTAGAAACAATTGTGTTAGTCTAATTTGCGAAAATCTTAAAATGATGAAAACAAATTACATGTATTATTTTAGGACAAGATGCAGCTACGATACTTGAATATGAACTTAAATACAATATTTGAAATAATGACAGTTGGAATTTCCTAATGCCCCATGGCAGAAGGTGGAATTCTTGATTCCTGGGAGCCGTGTGAAGGTCTGTAAGCAGGGCCGGGGTCTGCGTCCCTTTGTGTTTTTTTCTTCTTGTTGTTATACCTGCCAAGCTCTCTGGTATTAAAGACTGACAAATTACTCTTCCATTTATCGGAAGCCTACCCCACTGATTTGTCCATTGATAGTGTCACTGGCCTCAAGACTAAGGTATTGCAGTACAAAAGAAATACAGGTACGTGTATGTCTAAAAATGGCAAGCATCTGGATTTGCTGATATATACCTTAAATACCATGTGTAGGTTCGTTTAGAAGTATGTTGACGTAACAAAATCGCGTTTGTTTTTATCCAGATTCCCCAAACCCCCAAAAATAAGTATCCTTTGCAACACACAACACAAATACTTAGAACGTAAAGGCATACACAATTTTAAAAATAATAATTTTAGATAGAGTCGATAGTTACATGGTTTGCTTGAAATGCCACATTATTGACTGCATTATGGCGAGGAAGTCAGAGCCGTTCCAAGGCACACAGAAGCAGCCGACATGGGCTTGTAATAAACCCGCCCCCACGGATTACGAACCCGACGCACTACTAGCTATCGTTGAGAAAGCGAATCTAAGAAATCGATAATCATAGAACGCTTACACGGGAAGAACGATTTAAATACGCCTTAGTAATTCCTCGGACTAAATGTATCATATGAGATTTTGCAAAGGGAAAATTTTATTTAAATCAGAATATGCTCCGTAATTTTTACACTCGATTTTAAAATGAGAATAAATATTTAGACTTCCGCATCTCGATTTGCAACATGAAAAAAAACTTCCTCAGAACAATCGATTTGCAACATGATAAAAAAAACTTCCACAGAACAATCGATTAGCAACATGCAAAAACGTCCACAGAAAAATCGATTAGCAACATGCAAAAACTTCCACAGAACTATCGATTAGCAACACGCAAACCTATATCCTTAGAACTAAATATCAACAAGAAAAGTTGCCGTGAGGCAACTACTGACCTTTGAATGAAATATTTGCTATCAACAGCAAACGTGTGTGCTGTTCTTATGTTAATTTGACTGAATATAGATACATGTATGAATGCAACTGTCAGAAGAATGGAAAACCTGCTCTTATACAAGTGTCCGCTTTGGCTAGAGATGGGGCATGATGGGTATGCAATTTTGACTAACTATTAGTACAGTAGAATTTAATTGCTAGAATATAAAGATATTGATAGATTGTGTTACAAATTATAGTAGGCAAGGAATTTTGAATGGAACAAATGGCCTGTTTCGGTACATCCGTGCCTGACTCGTATGATACATAGAAGAGCACAGGCAAGGCGTGCGGGGCTGGGGGTGATTTAAACCAAAAACAATGAAATAAATATTCAGGTCATTTTAAGCCTGTGGTCATATATGCCCATAATTGCAATTGAGAGCTTGCCTGAAGATTTCTAAAAGTCTTTTGTGTAGATGGGAATGAAGTTTAAAATGGCTGCCATCTACTTATTTAGTTTTATAATTTAGTCTTCTTAACATGTTTTAATGTCATTTATATTCAACAAGTTCATGTAAACAATACCAAAGGTAAACTCCAAGTAAAATCTAAATTAAAATCTTAAACAATATAAACAGTTAATGCATCTTCATCACCACGATATACAGTGACATACATTTTCATTACCACGATATCATACACAGTGACAAAATTTTAATTACCACGATATCATACACAGTGACATAAATTCTCATTACCACGATATCATTCACAGTGACATCAATTTTTATTACGTCAATCTCGAGCACAGTGACGTAAATTTTCATCATCAGTACTTGAACACAGTGACTGCAGTGCACCTTTGATGGGCTTTTATTTATTTCTCTTATCTTTCTTGCGATGCAAAGTATCTCCTTATTATCATCAGTGTCTTTCTGCATCGGCATATCCTTCTTTTATTAACATTAGCGTCTTTATTGCTATGCAAAGTGTTCCCTATAATCGTTAGCGTCTTTATTGCTATGCAAAGTGTTCCCTATAATCGTTAGCGTCTTTATTGCTATGCAAAGTGTCTATTTATAATCATCAGTGTCTTTCGTTATCTGCATAGCCTTCTTTTATTAACATTATTGTCTTTATTGCTATGTAAAGTATTGTTTATAATCGTTAGTGTCTTTCTTTCTATGCAAAGTGTTTCCCTATAATCATTAGTTTCTTTCTTTCTATGCAAAGTGTCTATTTATTATCACCAGTGTCTTTCTTTATCTGCATAGTCATCTTGTATTAACATTAGTGTCTTTCTTGCTATGTAAAGCATTTCACTATTATTATTTTTTCTTGATCTGCGAAGTGTCTCTTTAATATTAGTGTCTTTCTCGATTTTCACTGTCTCCCCATTATCATTAGTAACATTCATGATATGCGATGTGCATATGTGTTATATTCTGTGTTTTACACTGTCTCCCCATTATCATTAGTAACATTCATGATATGCGATGTGCATATGTGTTATATTCTGTGTTTTACACTGTCTCCCCATTATCATTAGTAACATTCATGATATGCGATGTGCATATGTGTTATATTCTGTGTTTTACACTGTCTCCCCATTATCATTAGTAACATTCATGATATGCGATGTGCATATGTGTTATATTCTGTGTTTTACATTAAGCGAAATTTTTAGCAGGCTTGCTTTGTTTCATAAAAACCAAGACGTATGCAGTTGTATTTTACTCTAGTATTTGTACGGGTGTCTTCAATTTCTGAAGAAAACAATATATGTTATTTGTTCTGATATATCATAAATCTGACTCTATAAGTTTCGTGCTGCATTTGACCTAAACACGAATAATTACAGTACCTATCTAGTACTGCTTTTTCATGGCATCCACCTTTAAATGAATCGATTGGATTTTTATGAATCCGATGACTTTAATAATTCAAAGGGAAAAAACACATTTCATTAACACGAACAAGTAGAGTTTAAGACTCTCCGAACTATGGTATAATTTATCTTCAGCTGATAATGTTGATTTTTTAAAATTCTGCAAAAATAATGGCACCGATCTCAAACTTTGAAGAAAAAACTTGGTGCAAATATAAGCTAGTTGTATCGACGATTTTCATCGAAATTATAGTTCTTTCGTTCACTTGCTGTAATTAAATCATATTAAATTATTCTCATGGATCAATCTACTAACTGCGTTTTTGTGAAATGAGGTTCAATAGTATATGTCGCTGGTCTGCTCACACTGACAAAACAAATACAAGTCACAAACAAATATATCTCCAGTAGTAGGTGTCTATTGTTAATATATAAATAAACTAACCAATTATATTGTTTTTATTTGTCACCGACGTTTACAGTATCACTAATGTGAAAAGTGGAACTGCTCTTTCTCTCACGGTTTTGTTTAAATTATGCACGAAGAAGAACAAAGCGCATAAAAATATAAATCTTCAACATGTATATTGGTTCTAATTAATGTCCATCTTTATAAATATGCGGGTGCATAATGACTAAGGGATCCGGAATATGGAAGCAATATGAGAAAAGTAGACTTGCATGAAAACATGCATTACGAGATTAGTGCTTGCAAGATTCATAGGTGTGAGGTTACCGGAAATGAAAGGGAGTTAATTTAGTTTGACTTTGATTACGTACATTGAGAAAACATGGTACAGCCCCGTTTTCCTTAAATTTTGTCTTGATTACTGACTTTCAAAACCTTTGAAAAATAGTTCCATAGCTTCGAGTTTTACGACGATATCATTGGTCCAATAGCTTAGAATTTCACGATGATAACATTGGTAAAATTGCTTAGGATTTTATATGATTAATATCGTGATGATCTATTTTACGGTAGGATTTTCTCTTCAAATGATGGTGACGTCGTGGTGGGTTTCTGGTGATTAACTAACAAATTTCTGAACAAAAACACATTCTACCTTTAATATAGTCGTAGATAAAGGATTATCTTTGTTAGAAACAATAACATTCGGGAAGTTTATCTAGCTTTTGCTGAAAAACGATTGTGATCCTAAAACAAATTTTTGTAACTTGTATCCGATTACGTTGCCTTAGTATTTAATTCACGGCAATAAAATATATTTAAACTAAAACTATTCTTGTGTTTGCTTGCTCTGTATCAAATTAAGGACTCTTCGGGGAAATTCCTGTCTTTGTTATCGCGATAATTTGTTTTGCATTTAAATATGTGTCACGTCTATTTTAAACATTTCAGGTTGTATAATTCACATTTAAGTACTTAAACTTGTGTCACATCGAATAAAACATTTAAACTTGTGTAATATCCTTTTAAACATTTAAACTTTTGTCTTTTCCAATTAAACTGTTAAACTTGTATTATAGTGTATGGAGCTTCAGTGTGACGTGTGTAATTTTTAAAATTTTGATTTAATTGTTTTATTGTTTTGTTCTTGGCGCATGTGTCTGTCCAGTATTTTGCTGCTCTTCATGAACAATGTAAAGTGTGGCATTTCGATTGTAAGAGTCATGCCATGTCAACCAATCATGTCAGCACGATGACATGAATTGCTAATGAAAATATCATGTCATCATGATGAAATTAATTACTAATAAATATATCATATCAACCAATCATCATGAAAATGTTAATCTCTAATGGATATATCATGCCATCATGATGACATTAATTACTAATGCATGAATCCTGTCAACCAATCATGTCATGATGAAGACATTAATCGCTAATGAATATATCATGTCAACCAAGCATGTTATCGTGGTGACACTAATTGCTAATGAATATCTCATGTCATCATAATGACATTAATTGCTAATGAATATATCATTATGTTCTTAGACCCGTTCCCTTCATTTTATACACTCAGCCGCTCTTAAGTGTTGTGGATCATCACCCAGTGTCTCACCACTTGTGCGCGGATGACACCCAAATATACATGTCTAGATACCCAACTGAAGGAGTAGAGAGGTGCATTTCTGATGTGAAATCATGTCTGGAATGTAACAAACTGCAGATGAATTATGATAAAACTGAGGCCATTCTGATCACAACACAAAGACTTTCTCTTTCACATCCTTTACCTCAAACAATAAATATCAGCAACACCAACATTAAATTCACACAGTCAGTACGAAACCTAGGTGTTGCTCTAGACAGTACTCTCACATTGCACCAACATGTCATGAACATATGCAAGCCTGCATATATAGAGCTGAGATGCATCAACTCCATTCGCAAATATCTTTCAGTTGATGCTACTAAAACAATTCTGTGTTCATTAGTACTTTCAAGACTGGACTATTGTAACTCAATTATGTCTGGTTCGTCTCAATATCTGCTCCAGAAACTTCAGAAAGTTCAAAACACAGCTACTTGGATCATCTTTAGAGTACCACGATCATAGCACACCTCCCCATTGTTCTGTACCCTATACTGACTATCCATTCGATCCAGAATCAAATACAAAATCTGTTCTCTGTGCTACGCTTCACTAACGGACTCCAGTCCAATATAACTAACCGGCCTCACCCATGTGTATACACCAGCAAGATCTTCTGACAATCGTATACTCATTGTACTATGAAAACGAAGTCATACGAACAAAATTTGTTTGCATAGCATGGCCCAGCAACATGGAATGAATTTCCTATTGAAATTAGACACAAAGACACAGTGATGCCATTCAATAGTGCTCTTAAAACTTACCTTTTTCTACTGCAAGAACAAACTTAAAGAGTTAGAAAGGTTTGCTGCGTTAAATATTTTCAGCATTTTAGTTTTACAATTTCATGGTGTTTGTTGTTGTTTTTTGTGTTCATATCATTACAGATGTTGTAAAGTGCTTAGAGCTTCTAAAGAATAGGCGCTATACAAAGTCCTCATTATTATTATTATTATTATTATTATTATTATTATTATTATTATTATTATTATATCATGTCAATCAATCATGTCATCATGATGACATTAATTGCAAATGAATATATAATATCAACCAATCATATCATCATAAAGACATTAATCGCTAAGGAATATATCATGTCAACCAATCATAGCATCATGAAGACATTAATCGCAAATGAATATATCATGTCATCATGATGAAATTAATTACCAATGAAAATATAATGTCATGATGATGAATTTAATCGCAAATGAATATATCATGTCATCCCATCATGTAAACGTTGTGACATGAATTGCTAATGAATATACATGTATAATTTCATATTGATGAAATTAATGAATATATCATTTCAACCAGTCATGTCAGCATGAAGACATGAATTGCTATTAAATGGATGCATTTTTTAATAACGTATGAAGAGTCTAAGGCAGTTGACAAAGAAAAGAAAAGCATTCATCTCGAGACAATCCAGTCCTTAGAACTATGGACGATGTAAGTTCATCACTTAAGAGTTAATATAGATTTTACAACCGTAGTTTGGTTTTTGTATTAAGTACCGATACACTTATTAATCTTTGACTGACGATATTAACCGTAGTAAAGGCTTTCATTTGAACGTTTGTTTAATTTTATACTTTTTAAGAAGTTTTCAATGACCTCAACCTTTTAATGTTTTATCTTAGAGAAACGTTTATCGTTCAAAAGGCTTGTTGCAATTATTTTCACCTTTACCATTTTTAATTCGTATGTTTAACTTGGCACAACCGGGATTATAATGATTAACCATGAATCGAACACACACACACACAAACACACACAAACACACACACACACACACACACACACACACACACACACACACACACACACACACATACATACATACATACATACATACATACATACATACATACATACATACATACATACATACATACATACATGTCGATATATGTGTGTATATATGTTTCTATATATGTATTGGTATGTGAAAATAATTGTTAGTGTATATACGTGTACATGTGAACTATGGTTACAATACGTTATTTTTTCTTTTCTGCGTACTCGCTCTGTCTGTCTGTCTGTCTGTCTGTCTGTCTGTCTCTCTCTCTCTCTCTCTCTCTGTTTGTCGCTCGTAGCCAATATTAAATTCTGTTTTGGGTTTAGAATTAGTATATTATTGCTACCTCTATACGACAAATAATAAACATGAAAAAATAATACTAGTAACAACAACAACAACAACAACAACAATAATAATAATAATAATAATAATAATAATAATAATAATAATAATAACACTAATACTAATTCGTTTGTGTGATTACTGTGTAATATATACTTGTACATCATCTAATTCGAACAAATGCAATAATGATTACTTCCAATCATATCGCTTCCAACAGATATATTATTTTGCTTCTCACTAAAATATCTTATTGTGCCGCATGTTGTATGGATATGTATCATTATTATTACAATAGAAGGATAACTTTCAAGCAACACCGACACATAAACAAACAGATTGGAAATAACTTTCATGTTCTCTGTTAAATGGTCAAAGATAGTGAGTATTAAATGGTTAAGGATATTGAATGCTAAATGGTCAAAGATAGTGAATATTAAATGGTCAAGGATACTGAATATTAAATGGTCAAGGATAGTGAATTTTAAATGGTCAACAGTATTAATTATGAAATGGTCAATGATAGTGAATATGAAATGGTCAATGATATTGAATATTAAATGGTCAAGGATATTGAATATTAAATGGTCAGGGATAGTGAATATGAAATGGTCAATGATACAGAATATAAATGGTCAAGGATAGTGAATATTAAATGGTCAAGGATAGTGAATATTAAATGGTCAAGGATAGTGAATATTAAATGGTCAAGGATAGTGAATATTAAATGGTCAAGAATATTGAATATTAAATGGCCAAGGATATTGAATATTAAATGGTCAAGGATAGTGAATATGAAATGGTCAAGGATAGTGAATATGAAATGGTCAATGATACAGAATATAAATGGTCAAAGATATTGAATATTAAATGGTCAAGGATAGTGAATATTAAATGGTCAAGGATAGTGAATATTAAACGGTCAAGAATATTGAATATTAAATGGTCAAGGATATTGAATATTAAATGGTCAAGGATAGTGAATATGAAATGGTCAAGGATAGTGAATATGAAATGGTCAATGATACAGAATATAAATGGTCAAAGATATTGAATATTAAATGGTCAATGATACAGAATATAAATGGTCAAGGATAGTGAATATTAAACGGTCAAGGATAGTGAATATCAAATGGTCAAGGATAGTGAATATGAAATGGTCAAGAATATTGAATATTAAATGGTCAAGGATAGTGAATATTAAATGGTCAAGGATAGTGAATATGAAATGGTCAAGGATAGTGAATATGAAATGGTCAAGGATGATGAATACTAAATGGTCAATGATATTGAATATTGTCAAGGTTTTTGAATATTAAATGGTCAAGGATAGTGAATATTAAATAGTCAAGGATATTGAATATTAAATGGTCAAGGATAGTGAATATGAAATGGTCAAGGATATTGAATATGAAATGGTCAAGGATAGTGAATATCAAATGTTAAAGGATATTGGATATTAAATGGTCAAGGATATTGAATATGAAATGGTCAAGGATAGTGAATATCAAATGTTAAAGGATATTGGATATTAAATGGTCAAGGATATTGGATATTAAATGGTCAAGGATATTGAATATTAAATGGTCAAGGATATTGAATATTAAATGGTCAAGGATATTGAATATGAAATGGTCAAGGATAGTGAATATTAAATGGTCAAGGATATTGAATATTAAATGGTCAAGAACGTTAAATATTGACTATTCGATGACAAGTAAGACAGCTATATTGACACTCACCTTGACCTGACTTTCAGACATGCCCAGGGCGTAAGCGAGCCTCGCTCTCTCAGGTCCTGCCAAATACTTTGTCTGCTCGAAGGTTTTCTCCAGGGCAAAGATTTGTTGCCCGGAAAACGTGGGTCTGGTGTGTTTCTTCCTCCCGTCCTTGTCAATGACTACATTGGTATGTGCTGTGAAGTTAAAGAAGATAATGTAATCTTATTAGATATATTTCTATCAGTGGAGAATTCCCTTAATAATAATAATAATAATAATAATAATAATAATAATAATAATAATAATAATAATAATAATAAAAACAATAAGTTGTTATGTTTATTGTTATTAGTACACTGACATTATTAGTAATAGTGTGTTTGTGTGTATGTGTATGTGTATTTTGTGTTCTACTTTTTTGTTTCCATTTATATATACCTTCATAAGTCATGCTAGCATTCAAAGAATCTTAATCAACATGTATATTTTTTAACGTTATTTTTTTAAATGTCGATCCTAAATATCCTAAAGGAGGATAAACATAAACGCAATACAATACAGCAAATTCAAGCAAGGCATGACATTTTTTTTCCCTCCAAAATAAATTGTTTTCAAAATACATATTAAATACCAAAACAAATTCTTGAAATATTTAAAGAACCATGCTATAATGTTTTTCTTTCAGTTGCTTTGTTCAAAACGGGTTTCAAAGAGAATGGAGAATGTCTCATAAATTATTGTACAAGTGCTCATATTTATGGTAGAAACCGGAAGCGTTTATTTTTATTCATTTTATTACATATAAAGAAAAGAAAATTGTATTCCTTGTAATGTTTGTAATTTGACCAATTAAATATCGTGGAAGGTTATATCCGTACGTTGATAGTGAATTTCCTCTATACCATCGATTTTAATATCAGTATCTGTTTTAAACATGATTAGGAAAATAAAAATGGTGAAAATAAAATATAGACAGGTATAGACTGGTCTGTACATTCTACAACAAATATTATCCATCTTCCAATGCTAAAAGCCAACGATGATAACAGAGTACAAGTGTCATCGTATAAAATATATAAATTAGGGATCTTCTTCTCCATATAAATAATTAAGCATGCGTAACTGTAAAGGAGTAGAATTTGAATTGGAACAAAGAGGACCAATCAGCTCTCGGTATTGTGATCATGTGGCAGCCATTGAATTTGTGCTAGTCCTGTTCAGAGACTTTAGTAATTAGAACTTAAAGTCACTGTGAGTACTTTCTTACTGGAATTCAGGTGTACTAACCTTATTTGGAAATGTTTCCCCACCTTCCACCCTC